>JBBPBX010007411.1:0-32596 GCA_038048925.1 Garcialebias charrua
ATTTTGCCTTACGCATCTTAATCAGATGGGCGGAATATGAAATTATTAGCCCTCGTAAAAACGCTTTTAGTGATTCCCATAGTAAAGAATATGAGATTGGATTATTCTCATTTTGGTTTATTGCAATGAAATCATCAATTTGAGCTGAAATGAATGTATTAAACCTTTCATCTGAAAGAAGTAGGGGGTTGAATCTCCAAGGTGTGACATACCGATGTTGAAAAGCAAACTTAATATCTAATGAAAGAGAAGCATGATCAGAAATGACAATAGGATGATATTTAACAGATAGAACATTTGGTAACAGCTTAATGTCAACAAAAAATAATCAATACGAGAGAAAGACTGATGCAAGTGGGAAAAAAAAGAGAATTTCTTGATTTGGGGATTATAAAATCTCCAAGGATCAACACGTCCATTTTTTGACATAAAATCTGAAAGTGATCTAGCCATTAATGAAGGAACCAATCTGCGTGGGTGAGACCAATCTAAATTGGGATCAGTGACACAATTCATATCCCCGCCCACTATAAGGATATTATTATCTAAAGAAGGAAGAGATTCAAATAGTTTATTCATAAATCTTGGATCATCAAAGTTAGGAGCATATATATTAACTAGCAGAACTGGGACATGAAATAAAGTACCAGAAACAATTAAATATCTGCCGTTTTTATCTGAAATAACTTTAGAAGCTGAAAAATGAATAGATTTATCAACTAAAATAGCAACCCCCCTGGTTTTAGAATTGAAATTTGAATGAAATACCTAAGAAACCCAAGAACATTTTAGCCTGACCTGATATTTGATACGCATGTGGGTTTCCTGTAAAAACACTAGATCAGCTTTAAGACGTTTCAAATGGGCAATTTTTTTGACCTCTTAAGTGGGCTGCCCATACCTTTCATGTTCCAGCTCAAAAATCTCAAAGAAGAGCCTATTTGTGGAATATTCACATTATTGTCATTAGTAGACATATTTCAAGTGAATTGGAAAAGAAGGGACAAAAACAATCTCAATATAATGCAATGCCCCCACATAAAACCAAACAAAACAAAAATAATAATAAGAAGAAGAATAAAATAAAACATCACGCATTTTAGAGCTTGTTACTTCTTTGGGGTCAACTGCTCTTGACAACGTGTCGGCCGTGTACATTAACTTGCCTGGTGTGTACATCACGTTTAGTGTGTAGCGCTGCAAACGAATCATCATTCTTTGAATCCTTAACGGGCAGTCATTGAGCGGCTTTCTGAACAGTGTGATCAAAGGTTTGTGATCTGTTTCCACACAGACTTCTTGTCCTGAAATGAACTGGTGAAATCTCTCACAGGCGTACGTTATGCTGAGCAGCTCTTTTTCAATCTGTGTGTATCTTGTTTCTGCATCAGTCATTGAGCGTGATGCATATGCAATTGGTTGCCAGTCTTCATATTTCTGTAATAACACTGCTCCCAATCCATTTTGTGATGCATCTGAAGATATTTTGATGGCTCTTGCTGGATCATAAAACTTCAAGACAGGTTCTTTTGTTAGTGCCTTTTTCAGATCATTCCAGGATTTCTCATGTTCATGATTCCATTCCCATTCCACCTCCCTTTCTCTGTTCAAGACTGCCCTGAAAACCCATCTCTTTAGACTAGCTTATCATTAACTTTACTAAATGTATTTTTATCTTCCATTTTATATCCTAACCACTTATGAACCGCTGAAAAGAGATCCAGGAAGTGGTTACAAGAAGAAATTGATAGATTGCCTGAAAATTCTGAAGCAGGACAAGGCTATTGACAATTTTCTGTACCACAGACTGTACCCAGGGGAGGCCACGCCAAGTCTGTATGGTTTACCCAAAATCCACAAACAGGGTGTACCTTTAAGACCAATTGTTAGCATGATTAACTCGGTCACTTACAATGTTTCCAAATATCTGGCATCTGTACTCATCCCTTTAGTTGGCAGCTCAGAACACCACATACAGAACACCATGGACTTTGTGGATAAGGTGAGGGATGTCATCATGGAGACTGATGAAACAATGGTCTCTTTTGATGTCACATCACTCTTTACGTGCATTCCTGTTGATGAAGCAGTAGAGGTGGTCTGTTTAAGGTTAAAATCAGACACCACTCTGAGCAACAGGACCACACTTTCCACAGAACAACTGTGTCAACTCTTGAAACTGTGCCTGCAGTCAACCTACTTCACATATGGGGAGCAATATTATAGGCAGAAACATGGGTGTGCTATGGGGTCTCCAGTTTCTCCTATTGTTGCCAACCTGTACATGGAGGAGGTAGAAAAGAGAGCTTTGACATCCTTTTCAGGGAGACCACCAAGTCATTGGTTCAGGTATGTTGACGACACCTGGGTTAAAATTAAATCTCAGGAAGTCCAACATTTCACTGATCACATCAACTCTGTGGATAAATATATCAAGTTCACACGAGAAGATGTAAAAAATGGCAGGTTGGCTTTCTTGGACTGTGAGGTCTCAGTTTCTGATAGAGGAAATTTGCAAACTGAGGTGTACCGCAAACCCACACACACAGACCAGTATTTACAGTTTGACTCCCATCACCCTCTGGAGCACAAGTTAGGAGTCATCAGGACTCTGTATCACAGAGCAGACAGCGTCCCCACTAACTCAGCAGCCAGACAGAAGGAGAAATCACACACAAAACAGGCTCTAGAGAAATGTGGATATCCTAACTGGGCCTTCCTGAAAGCAGAGAAGAAACCCAAACAGGACTCCAGCCAGCCATCAGGTGAAAAGAAGGAACCCAGACCAGTGGTCATTCCGTATGTTGCGGGAGTTTCAGAGACATTGAGACGTTTATTTTCTAAACACAACGTCCCAGTGGCTTTTAAACCCCAAAATACATTACGACAAAGACTGGTTCATCCCAAAGATCCAGTCCCCCGGCACAAACAGAGTAATATTGTGTATGCTGTTCAGTGTCAGGAGGGCTGTGATCAGTCTTACATCGGGGAAACTAAACAGCCACTGGCCAAAAGGATGGCCCAGCACAGAAGATCAACATCATCAGGTCAGGACTCTGCGGTCTACACTCATCTCCAGGCCAGCGGTCACTCTTTCAGGGATGAAGATGTTCACATCCTTGATAGAGAGGAACGATGGTTTGAGAGAGGAGTAAAGGAGGCCATCTTTGTGAAAAGAAACCGTCCATCATTAAACAGAGGTGGAGGCCTCCGGGTTCAACTGTCCCCCACTTACAATGCTGTTATTGCTAGTATCACTCAGCCCTCTGTGAATAGCAAACAACCATCAGGGTGTTAACGATCCATCGTCAGGCTGATGGTCCTCCTTGATCATGTGAGCAGCTGGTTTCGGCTGTCATCAGCCAACTGGTTGATCCACTGTGGGAGGGTGCTATTTATAAGACTGAGCTGAACACAGCTTCTCAGACTGAGGAAGTCTTTCGGACGAAAGACGAAACGTTTCTACAGTTTTTTTTTTTTTTGCTTTGTTTTGTTTTGTTTTTTGAATGTCCAGAGGACCAGACTTAGCTTTTTTGGATTTTAAAGGATACACAGTATTGTTAAATTCATTGCAATTGGTTTGGTTTGCTGTTTAGTGCTAATTTATAGTCAATTCAACAAACAACGTGTGTTTAGTTCTGGGTTGCACAACACAAATAAGCCAAAGTGTCAAACAAAACGAGGGTAGAAGAAATCAATATTTTAAAATAAAATTTGTTATGAAACGTTACTTTTGTAATGCGCTAAATAATAAGATGTGGGGAATTAAAGTCACTGCAGCTGGCATGCAACACTGTTGTGATCCAAACAACGACAAAAACACAGCCGTACACCGCATGCCATGCAACTAAACACAGGTTTTTAATGTGTTCTGTGTTCAGAAGCATACGCTTAAGTTGTGTGTGAGTGTGTGTGTGTGTGTGTGTGTGTGTGATTAAATACATGCAACAACATTTTACAACTGTTATTTTAGTAAAAGTTTAGGTATTTACTTACTGAAGACGCGAGTATCCGCCATTTTGAAATCTAACCTTGGGGCGGGGTGGGAGTTTACCACTAGAGGGGGCGTGAACGCAGGACAACCCCCAACCTCCTCCCCTCCTTGTCTCTCGACACGCCCATTTTGATGGAGATTTTGAATGTTGTCTGGGGGCGGAGTTAAAGATCCACAGGGTGTTTAGGCCCACTTTAATGTATATGCAGACAGAAGATGGTAGGGGTGTAACAGGGAGTTGCAGTAGTCGAGCCTGGGGGAGACAAAGGCATGGACGAGTTTCTCGTCGCTATGGCACGTTCGGTTCGGTCCACCTGCGTACTGTTTGTTATTTTTTCACTCATTAAATTTTATTAACGGGAGAATATGTGTCGCAGAACTAAAATTCCTAGGCGTGTTTCAGTATGGAGCTATTATCTTGCAGCACGCGTAGCATTGTTGCGGTCTCCTGTTTGGGAACGTTATGGCTTTCTTGTTAAAAGACGTGAACAAATTCAAAGCTGTGTGTCGACATTGTTTCACAGAGATTGGATCTGCAGCAGACAACATGTCTGACTTGTTAACGCTCTTGAAATGGCATCATCTGAACGTGAACATCTTCTACAAGCAAGAAAAGCAGCTTGTTGCAAACACCGCTAACAGCAGAAGCATTTAAACAACCTTCATCAGGTAATTCAGATAGGTCCAGATCAATAACACAAACTGTAGGAATTTTTAAAGCTCTGGATCTACGTTTGAATGTTGTTGATGCGCTGATTTTAAAGTTATTGAGCCTCACATCGACATCCATCACGTCAACACTTCAGCCAAAATGTTCAGCACTTTATGAAAAAGCTCAAACTGATATTGTCAACAAGCCTTGGAGCTGATTAAAGCCCTGCCCTGATGAACTTTCTTCAATTAAACTGCTCGAAGACTGAGGCCATATTGATTGGCACCCCTCACCAGATACAAACATCAACTTTAACAACAATCTCCTTCTCTGGTCAAGACATCCCCCTCTCCACCTCTGTTACAAATCTTGGAATAAAAATGGACTCTCATCTTACATTTGAAAATCACATTAAGCATCTGTTTAAAACCTGCTTCTTCCATCTTCGAAACATCTCCAGACTTCGCCCATCTCTGACTTTTCCTGATGCTGAGAAACTCGTCCATGCCTTTGTCTCCTCCAGGCTCGACTACTGCAACTCCCTGTTTATTGGTATCCCTGGCAAAAACCTTCAGAAACTTCAATACATTCAAAACAGTGCAGCAAGGATTCTGTTGAGAGTTCGTAAATTTGAACATATTACACCCATTCTCCATAACCTCCATTGGCTTCCTGTCACCTACAGAATTCAGTACAAAACTGCTCTCATTACCCATCAATGCTTGCACGGCACTTCACCTGACTATCTAAAGGACATTCTTGCACCATATTCATCCACCCGGTCTCTACGTTCACAGAACAGCAATTTACTTCATATTCCTCGGACCAAATTGAGGACCATGGGAGACCGAGCATTCTGTGTGGCTGCCCCCCGCCTGTGGAACTCCCTCCCTGATGACCTGAGAGCTCCACAGTCACTGGTTGACTTTAAAAGCAGCATAAAGACCTTTCTTTTTAAGCAAGCCTATTCTGCCTCCACATGATTTTATCTTTGATCTTAGCTGATATCATTATTGATTTTACTTGATTTTATCACTTGTTTTATTTTATTTATTTTTTAAGCAAGCCTAATCTGCATCACATGATTTTATCTTTGATCTTAGTCGATATTATTATTGATTTTATTTGATTTTATCACTTATTTTATTTTGATCTTTGCTTTTTTACACTTTGTAGCACTTTGAGATTTTTA
This sequence comes from Garcialebias charrua, assembly GCA_038048925.1. Taxonomy (NCBI): domain Eukaryota; kingdom Metazoa; phylum Chordata; class Actinopteri; order Cyprinodontiformes; family Rivulidae; genus Garcialebias; species Garcialebias charrua. Next base: position 5,839 of record JBBPBX010007411.1, read on the forward strand.
TTAATGAAAAGTGCATTATAAATGGAATTCATTATTATTATTATTATTATTATGACGACGACGACGATGATGACAGAGAGATTCAACCACCTCATAACAACTGTTCAAGAAGAGGTATTGTTCTTTTATTATTATTATCTAATTAACTTTTTTAATTTAAAATGATCTTATTAACTCGTTTTTTTTTACCTCTTTGTGTTTTATTTCCAGTCTGGGACAGAGATAGCCACTGACTACTTCCTCTTCAGAGAAATCCACCAGATCACCTGCAACTTAGCCTCGTTAAAACCAGACCCTTGTCCTTCGCTTCAGACAAGGGTCTGGACTTTTTCCATTGACAAACGATTCTTGCTGGAGGCGTGGCCTCTGCTGATGGCTGCTCCCCCTGGTCTGCTGAACTTGACTTCAGCTCCGCCTCCTGCTGAATTTTCTCTCGCTGCCTTTGGATATTCTGTGTTCATGTTAATAAAGCGTCCTAATAAAATAAAACCATGGAGCGCTAGTCCAACACACCAGAAGACCAGGAAATCTGATGGGACTCGGGCAGCAACGTAAAACCCGAGTTTAAATCTCTCGTGACAACCTCAGTCATTTCCTTGTTCATTTCACTCAGCGGGGGGAGAGGAGGAAGAGGAGGAAGAGGAGGAGGAGGGAGCGATGATCACTTACTTTTGGCAAAAAAAAAAGAAAACTCCAGATAAGGGATTAAGAAGGGGAAGTTAATAAATTTGTGTCACATATAAAACAGTCCTGCATCCTTTGAATGAGAACATGCAAATGCTCGTTGGCTGCGCGCTCTCCCGTGGTCTTCTGAACTTGACTTCAGCTCCGCCTCCTGCTGAATTTTCTCTCGCTGCCTTTGGACATTCTGTGTTTATATGTTAAGAAAGCGTCCTAATAAAATAAAATAAAACCATGGAGCGCTGGTCCAACACACCAGAAGACCAGGAAATCTGATGGGACTCGGGCAGCAACGTAAAACCTGACTTTAATTCTCTCGTGACAACCTGAGGCATTGTTCATTTCACTCTTCGGAGGGTGAGGAGGAGAAGGAGGAGGGAGGGGGGAGCGATTACTTGACTTTTGGGGGGAAAAAAACAAAAGAAAACTCCAGATAAGGGATTAAGAAGGGGAAATTAATAAATTTGTGTCACATTCCTATAAAACAGTCCTGCATCGCTTTGCATCGCTTTGAATGAGAACATGCGTCTGCTCGCTGGCTGCGCTGGGACAGCTGGGGGCGGGGGTTAGGGGCCAAAAACTCCGCCCCTTCTGTTCTCTGATTGGTCTGGTCAAAAATCGGCCGGAGAAATCGTTGTTAATGGGAGAAATCCCAGACTGTGCAGTGAAGGGAAATGAGAATTGAGCGGAGCTGTGCAGGAAGGCGAGGGCCAGGCTACCTGGTTTATACTTCTGTCTTACGTCTTTTACCCCCTGTTGAGTGAAAATTTGAGTGATAAAAGGTTGCGCAACTTCTGGCTGCACTCCTGCTGTGATCCCCCGGTGACAGCCCGTCTTGTATGCAGCGTCTTGCAGTTCTGATTGGGGGCCACGTACAAGACGGGCTGTCACCGGGGGATCACAGCAGGAGTGCAGCCAGAAGTTGCGCAATGTTTGTTCACTCAACGGGGGGTAAAAGACGTAAGACAGGGAGTCTTGCGGAGTATAACCCAAAGAAGTGTGTGATGACTGAACTCTGAACTTTTCCAGGGACCTGTCCCACCTGGGGGAGCAGGTCCAAGAAGAGGTTGTGAGTAATGAGGACAAATACAGCCACACTGCTGCTACTGTTGTTATTGAGATGATTTTCTCCACCGTTGGAGATATTCACTGCAACTAGATCTGTGCTTTTAGCAGATGTAAGGGGTTAATGAGGAGGTCAATATTAATACTGACCTCTTTACCTTAATTAATTTACTTATTCAGATTGAATAGTAAATTCACGGATTCTGTTCTTTTTCAGTTTACCCAATATTTCTGTGATCTTTATGATGGATAAATAAACAGAGCCATTAAGTGACAATGGACATTAACTTAGTTTGGTATGCCAGTCGACACTACCATTTATTTAAAATAAATCAACTAAATTAACACCATTACACTTGATTGACATGATTTCACTTTCTTTCAATTAATACGTCAGCACACTTAAATTCAACACAACAGACTTCAATATTGGATGTAAACATATTTAGTCTGAGGGCTCTTTAAACTTAAAATAGTTTCCAGCTTAGATTGAGAGGGGAAAGAGTAGGAGGAAAGATTTAAGAAGAATCGGGAGGTTAAGAGAGGAAGTTTATCTTGCATTTATGAAACCAGATGACACTCTTCCGTACGCGTCCAGCTAAGATATCATCACACCTCCAGCAAGCAAACAGCTGCTCCTTTACCTTAAGACGTCCGCCTTGGTTCTGGTAAAGAGCTGTGGTCAACTTTAGACTGACGAGTCGTCGGTCCCGCAAGTCCAAGCTGGACTCCACGCGTGTTTACCTTGTCGGTGTCGGTGATACTCGCTTTCGTCGGCAGAAGTCGTGACAGTCGTGGTTTCTTGGCTCAAGATAATTTATTCCAGGAAGGAATAACAAACGCTCGTTCGAGGTGGACTCATAACAGCCTGTTATCAGTCCTTAGCTGAAGACGCAGGTCGTTAGCTCTTGACCAAAACGTACCCAGCTCTTGGGAAAGGTTCACATCTCTTTGAAAATTCCCAGCAAACTCTAAAGCGTTCTCGCACAGTTAGAACTTAAAAAGGATTCAAAGAGAGGAGTTCACTTGTCTTATCGCGACCCAAGGTTACAGCCAGAGCAGAGGGAAATTGTTTAGGAAAAGACAGAGCAACTGGAGCCTTGTTCATGAAAAACAACGGATTAAACTGTCTTCTTATTTCTAAACAAAACAGTCGGGTCTCTGTGACCCGCGATTTCACCTTTAACACAGCAGTGAACACAGTTTAACTCTTAAAGAATAACACAGCTTAAAAGCACACATCATGAAAATGACAAAAGTTATTCTTTTGATCACATCAGCCTAAAATCAAAGATAGAAATAGTCTCTTTTGGTGACTATATTTATCAGATTACAGCTAAATGAATGATTTTGTAGTAAATGTCTTGCTTTACTGAGAGGTCAGTAAAGGTCATCACTGGACAGTTCAAAAACCTTAATTTGACCCTGGGTAGGTCCACTACATCTCCCCCCTTTTGGAAGCCATCGCCAGTCCTTGGGGATGGGGTCCAACACGAAAGGAAACCTTGAACTGTCTTTGATCTTGAAGTAATCCAGCAAGTGGAAAAGAAAAATCAAAAATTATAATCCCATAAAGTTTTTGGAAATTCCATACTGTTCGGAGGTAATCCCATTGCGAAAAGCTTTTAATCCCTTGGAAAACTGAGTCTGTTAACTCTTGGCAAACAAAGTCTGTGATCCTTTGGGAAACAAAGTCTTATAATCCACAGCGGTAATTCCACAACGATTAGTTTTGTTGATTGATCAGCAACAATTGTTTTCATAATCAGCATGTAGAGGGGATCCCTCGATTGACGCAGAGGAGGCGACCCTTGGATGAAGGTTGAAGACCAAGCGTTGGAGCTGCAGGTCCCACATCGAAGGTTGTTGGCTGGTTGGTTTCCAGTCAGTGCCACTCTGGTTCTATGTGTCATGCAATTATGTGGTTTTTTAAGGTGGGCTTATGATTGGGATTTTACATTAAGCCTTACCTATATGCACCTGGTATGTAAGCTATCATGGTTTAGATCAGCTACAATTACCAATTAAGGGGTGGATCAATTCTGTAAAATTAGATATAGGGATCTGTACCTATAAAATTTTGGAGGGCTTCTGTAACGAAGGCCTCTAATTCCAAACTATTCCTCCATTCATTACTTAGTTTAGGTTAAACTAAAATAAAAATGAAATATAGTTTGATCTAAATGTCTGTTGTCTTTTAGACGAACGACGTAGGATTTGGTATTCCTAATAAATTTTGAAGTCTATGGCGAGACTCATCAAAATGAATAGATAATCTAGAATAGAAACGATCGAATCGGTTCAATTTAGAAATTGTGAGACCAGTGTAGTTTATGGTACCTTGGGTAGCTTTAAACTACATTGACTCTTCAACGATTGCGATTTAACAAAATGAACTGCATGTTGGCATAGTTAAATCCATATCATTCATTAACCAATGTTAATATAAAACCTTTTTGGCTGGGAGTGTTCAGAACCAAACAATATCTCAACTAATGACAACAGTAATGACTAAACAACAAGGAAACAACGTTTCACTGCTTCGACACACTCTTGTCGTCAGATTCCAAAGTGCAACACACAAGAAAAACAGGTCTCAACTTTATGACCGAGGTCAAATTAAATCTCGTGGATTTAAACGGTTGTTAAGGTTAGTTTTTTGTTGTGGGTTTTAGGCTTAGCGTTTCTAAGTTCAAATTGGACAATGCGACTTATAGGGTGGAAAATATGGTAGTTTAAACCTGATTAGTTTATTTACTAACTTGTGTTTGGACGACCTTATTATCCCATGAAGTCGGTGAGTTTGTGAGATCTTTGTCTTTTGTGGAGTCATTGAACGCCTTGTAAGGTTTGATCTGATTTCGATGTACCCATTTAGCAATTGGCTCTTTGCGGCCTTTGCTGATTTTGATTTCGTAGACGACTGAGGACACTTTGTCTGTTATCAGATGAGGTCCAGTCCACCTGGGCATTAGTTTGCGGGCGAGAGTTCCGGTCTCGGACCCTCCTTTCCCGGTTGCTGGAGCGAACGTATAGTACCAGACTCTGTCTCCCACTTGGAGTTCATTGTGAGAGGCCTTCTGGTCATAGTACGCCTTACGTCCTTCAGCGGATCTTTCCAGGTTTTTCTGGGCGAAAGCAAAAGTGTTTCTGAGGTGTACATTCAAATCTTTGTCTTTGGCATGGCCTAACATCACCCCCCTTTGGTCATGGGGGACCACGAGCACAGGTGAGGACGTCCGTCCATGGGCACAAGTTAGGATGCCACCGTTTAGTTTAAGCTGTTCGCGCAGCTGAGAGAAGACGGTACACAGGAATCGTTTAGGATTTGGCCAACGTATCTTCTTACGTTTACCTCTTTCCGTGTAATTCAGGTGTGTCACAACCGTCGGCGCAGTCGCAGATGTGCCTGATTGTACAGACTGCGACGGGTCACTGTCGTTGCGTGTGTCTTCCCACTTCTTGACTGAAGAGAGGCTCTTTGAGTCTGTAAAAACTATGTCATTTCTGACTAGTTCTAGACACAAATGTCCCTGAACCAAGGTTTCATCGAAAGCTTGGCTGATAGCCGATTTACCTGTCCCAGGGGACAGTACAGCAACCTCGGTGTGGGGTCCTTGGATCTCCACACCTTTCTCTACCTGTGGTAGGTAATGTGAGTTTGCCCCCTTCTTGTCTGAAGAGGGGTCCTCGTAATCTGCAACAATGATGTCCAAGTGACTGTCAGCGTTTGGATGACTGTCATTTTCTGGACTCAGATGCCCTTGAACCAAGGTTTCATTGAAAGCTTGGTTGATTGCCGAATTACCTGTCTCAGAGGACAGTACAGCGTCTTCGGTGTGGGATCCGTGGATCTCAACACCTTTCACTACCTGTGGTAGGCAGTGGTCAGGGAGTGCTGAATGTGTCAGCTCACAGAGGAGGTTCTCTTGTTGGACCAGAGTTTGGTCCAACTTTTGGGTCTCTTCTGTCTCACCTGTAGTTGAAGGTTCACTTACCGGGCTCTCGTCCTCGGATGAGCAGTCCCGTGTGTCCTCTGCGGTACCTGCGGTTAGGCAGTCTGTATCGCAACTAGGAAGCACTTTTATTGGCAGGGGTTTTCTCACTGTGCTCCACATTTTCCGTCGACCATAATCTATAATCGCGTTGAAGCGGTTTATAAAATCTTGGCCAACCAAAAATGGGAATGAGTCAAGTTTAGACACGTACACCGGGTGGCGTAGTGTCATTTCGCCAATCTGCATGTGAACCATAGCCATAGCTGTTAGGGTTGTTCTCGTCTCTGCGAGACCCTGTAGCTCAATAGCACATTTCTCAAAGGGTATTTGCCTGTCAACACCGTTAGCGGCGGTCCTCAGCTCCTCGAACAGCTTGGCCGACATAATAGTTATATCAGAACTACCATCCAGGAGGGCTTCACGCTCAAGGACACCTTCCAGTGTGATAGGCAGGTAAGCTTTCTTAGCCACCCCCCTTTGTATAAAGTTACACAGAAACCTCACAGGTCTTGGCCCACGTTTCTGTTCACGTGTGACTCTGTCTGTGTAATCTTGCTTACTGTCAGCATCTTGTTGGCTGTCAGCATCATGACCTTCAGGATGTTGTTGTGTGTCAGCAATTGGTTTGCTGTCAACATCCATGGCAATGTTGGTAGTAGTGTGCGCTGAGTTATTTGTGTGCTCTGAGTCTTTGTGAAAGACAGTGCTACACATCGCTCCAGGTTGGTCAATGTTGATAGTGTCATTATCAATGATAACGCCACTCATTGTATCAGGTTGGTCAAGCACAGTAACATTCAAATCTACTGACAAACTACTTACTTCCTCTGTCTCTTCCGAGCATAGAGGTGTTGGGCCATTATTCCGGGACATTCGTGACTCTTTGCCTGTCTCGAACTGTTCTGTTCGAGGCGCGGGAGGTGCAGTTCCAAGGCTCGGGGGTGGCTGTTGGGACGACGCATAGTTACATGAGTATAGGTCCTCATCCTTCAATTTCTTTTGAAGTCCACCCACCGATGGACCTTGGTTTTCACCCATCTGGTTCGATCTGAACCGTTGTGGGTCTCTTAGAGAGTGAACACCTACCTTTTGTGGTTCGTTGCTTGTCTCAGATTTTTCAATCTGAGGTGCTTCAGGGGCGGGGCTCCCTTTAAACCATTTTGAGTCACTGTTCCAACTGGTACCAACATTTCGGTGTATGTCAGTTTGAAAATCTTGTTCATTCTTGCTAGTATTATCCAACTCTTTTAACAACCGACGCGTGTTCTCCACCACTTCTGAGGTCAGAAAGCCTTTGAGACGATAGTGTTCATTCTCGCTAGTATCATCCCACTCTTTTACCAACCGACGCATGTTCTCTGCCTCTTCTGAGGTCAGAGGACCTTTGAGACGACGGTGTTTATTCTCGCTGTCTATAGGAGAGTGAACCTCGCCTACTTTTAGCGACTGTGATACGACCTTTTGACCTGGGCACACCTCAGAGGGTGTTTTGTTTTGCATGTGAGCCTCAACAGCAGTTACAGCGCACTGTTTCATCACTGATTGTTTAAACTGATGTTGTAGCTCAAGGCCTCTTTTGAGAAGTTTTTCTCTTTGTCGTTTGCTATTGTTGTCACTAACTGTGTGCTCTGAGTTATCCAAGACAAGGTCACTCATTGTACCAGTTTGGTCATCCTCTATATCATTCAAGTTTTCAAACAACCAACTTTTGTCCACTATCTCCTCAGAGCTTAGTGGTGCGTTGCCTTTTTCCTGGAACTTCTGTGACCTTTTGCTACTCCCGGACTGTCCAGTCCGCAGTGCAGGGGCAGGACCTTTGCTCGGTGTAGACCGCGGAGGGTCACTTAAAGAGCGGGCGTCCACCGTTTGTGGTTTTTTGCTTATCTCGGGCAGCTTCGTCCGAGGTGCAGGGACAGGACGTGTGCTCGTCCTTTGAAATCGTTTTATGTACTCTGGGTCTTGTCTGAGCCACTCCGGCTCATTGTTCCAGCGGGCAGGTTCCTGTTGTGGTTTGTTAGTTTGAAAAACATGTTTCTTCTCGCCTTTTTTAGGAGAGGGAGTTGATGAACTTGTCCCTTCCAGCTCCAGCGAGTGGGATTTGACCTTGTCTTGGTAATGTAGTTCACGCTCTGGTTTTGTTTTTAACCAGATCGGGTCAGGGAGTTGACGAACATCAAAACCATTTATAGCACGCCGTTTTATTTTTAATTGCTCAATCTCACTTTTTAACTCAAGTTGTTCTTGTTGAAAATTTTCTCTTCTGCGAATGTTATCTTGCCTTAACAATTCAAGTATTTCAGTGAGCAGCTGTAAAGCTTCATCACAATCGTTATCTCCCATCTTTTTGTTTTGAATTCGTTTGATCTCACGTTTTAACTTAAGTTTTTCTTGTTGAAAAGTTTCTCTTCTTCGAATGTTATCTTGCCTTAACAATTCAAGTATTTCAGTGAGCAGCTGTAAAGCTTCATCACAATCGTTATCTCCCATCTTTTTGTTTTGAATTCGTTTGATCTCACGTTTTAACTTAAGTTTTTCTTGTTGAAAAGTTTCTCTTCTGCGAATGTTACTAAGCCTTAACGATTCAAGCTTTGCTGTGAGCAGCTGTAAAGCTTGATCATAATTGTTATCTCCCATCTTTTAGTTTTGATTTTGTGTGAAAAAAATCAAAAGATTGTTCTCATGTTAGTGTTTGCAAATAAATATTCACTTTTAATGTAGCACTGAGTCAAATAAACTAATCAGCTGAGGTTTACGCGTTTCACTGTGTAATAAGTATTCATAGGTACCTTATTTCAGGTTTTTACCCTCAATGAACTTTGTAAAAGTTAAATGCACTCTTGCAGTGTTAACTTTAAAATAGAACTTACGTTCAAACAACAGTTACTAACTAACCCAAGCAGCCTGATTTCCGTTTTTTCTTACTCAAACGCTTATAAAAGAGGGCTGACTTAAATGCAATGACTTCACTAAAATGTGACAGGATGCTGCTTGAGCATGCCTTTAAAAAGATGTCTTGCAGTCTCAGTGAAACTGATTTCGTACTGCATTTGACAGTTATCAGGAGTGAAAAAGGACGTTCTGTTCGTTATTTTAAACTTTTCATTTAAAATAAACTGGAGTCATTAATTTTACACAGAAAAACGTTAAAAATGCGATTTTTAACTAAGAGTGTACAGATGTACAACAATTCTGTTTAAAATTCAGAGATGTGAAGAGCTTAATGTGGAAATTCTCTGTTCTCCATCATTTTTTTTTTTTTTTTAATTTGAAAATTAAAATAAAAAAATGCTTTTTGAGTGTTATTTTAAATCTCTTCAGTATTTAAAATGAGCACAAATTGTTTGTCTGTACCTCTGTTATTCTAAAATTTGTATTTAGAATAAACAGGAGTTTTTGTTTGTGTACAGAACAATTTTAAAAGCTGGTAACTCACCATAAAAATGCTGACTTCTTTATGATGTTTTTGAGAAAACTCATCTGTCAACGTCTTTTAACCAACAGGGGGCAGCTTCGAGTCTTAATGTTTGTTATCACGAGGAGACTAAATTTTTCATTCAGTATTTAAACTAAAACTACCTTTTAGAGTTAGTTTCTAGTGTGTTCGTGATAAACGCTCGAACTGCGGTCTTGTCAGAGACAAATTTATGTTGTTAGACAGTTTAGATGGCTTAAATTGAGTTTTTTAAACTTTTAGTGAAACCACTTTTCACCGTGTGTGTGTGAACTGCGTCTGCTTGTCACTCAAAGTGCATCAGGAAATGACGACACAAATAGGCGGGTCGACGCAGCGCGTCACCAGCTCTGCTGTGCTGAGCGAGGCGGAGCTCGCTACACAGATACGTGACGTCAACCAATCAATCACAGCGGTTGTAGTTCATTCCAAGCATTCATGGTAAACGTAGTTTTTTACCTTCGACCAATGAAGTACCGGAAATGACGACAAAGTGGGTTGGTCGCAACGGCGTGCGACGTGATTGACAGCACACAACAGCGAATCAGCGTTCGCCACAAGAGTGATTGACAGCACACAACACTCGTTTCATCCAATCACAGCTCATAAACGGACATGAGACACGTCTTCTTAACGTTAGCTTGCACAGCAGACCACAACTTTATAGACTCTTAAAACAACTCAAACGCTACAATTTAACTTCCCAAAATTCTGAAACATGCGGCGCGCACATCTAGACAGGCAAACTTAGTTACGCTTAGTAACACAGCACTGCAGCTGTTTGAACAAACACGGACTCTCTCGGAGCGCGTTCAGGTCGGTTCCGTCCACTTTAAAGGAGCAGAATTCGGGTTTCAGAACCACTATCCGACAACGTTCTAACATATATGCTGCTTCGACCTTCTTTAAAATGTAAAATACCACAACAGCAATCTTGTAGATGTTAAATTAGCTTCCAGGCACTATGACTCGGCGGTCATTTCAACAAAGCTCCGTACAGGAGTCTGTGCGAGTGAGCTGGATCGGAACCGAACCAGAACCTCCACAGACTACGGCTGACAAAAACTTCACCTGAATGCTTCCAACAGCGTGTAACAGAGTTGAAACAATAATAATCTCACAGCTTCAAATGATAAAAACATGCAGAATCTGCCTGTCTTGAACACTTCCAGCCAAAATTATTATCCTCAGAGTTTAAAACTTGGATCCTTTTATGCAAACATGACGTTACAGTTCATGACTGAGACCACAGATTTATCAATAAACTTTTAGAAGCCGATACGAGGCCACCAGATGTAAGAATTATGAGGAGGTCAATATTAATACTGACCTCTTTATCCTTAATTAATCTACTTATTCAGATTGAATAGTAAATTCACGGATTCTGTTCTTTTTCAGTTTACCCAATATCTCTGTGATCTTTATGATGGATAAATAAACAGAGCCATTAAGTGACAAAGACGTTAACTTAGTTTGATATGTCAAAGAGACACTATCATTTATTTAGAATAAATCAACTAAATTAACACCATTACACTTGATTGACATGATTTCACTTTCTTTCAATTTAAAACGTCAGCACACTTAAATTCAACACAACAGACTTCAATATTAGATGTTACACATATTTAGTCTGAGGGGCTCTTCAGCTTAAAATAAGTTCCAGCTTAAGATTGAGAGGGAAAGGGAAAAGGAGGAATAAGAGGTTGGAGAGATTAAGTTATTTATCTCGAGTGTAACCAGAGATGACACTTTCCATCCGACTTCGGCTAAATCCCAGGTACGTTTGTAAACCGCTCTTTACCTTTTGACGATGCGTCTGATAAAGATATCACCAGCCTCCCAGGTGCACAGAGTCCTTCCGGCCCTCGTACGTCTGAACTGGTCGTTTACTTCCAACGTCTCCTCGGATCCGCGTCAGCCGTCAGAAACATGTGGCAGCTTCTGGCCGACTTCAAGACGAGATGTTTCTCAAAGAAAGTTCATTAGGAACTTTGGAGCTTTTGCTCGGGGAACTGGATGGAGGCGTCCATCAGTTCTAGCTGACAAGTTAGTCTTTGGCTCTTGACCAAGCTTGACCAGCTGCAAGGCAGAGAGCTTTCAGGTCTCTGTCCATTCAAACTCTCTGTCCATTCAAAGACTGAAGCGTTTCCGCACAGTTAGAACTTAAAAAGAGACTTAGAGAGGAGAGAAACTTGTCTCTTTTTCATTGGTCCACTCGTTATCACTATTCAAGGTGAAATTCAGCACAGAGAAGGAAATTGTTTAGGAAAAGTATCTGAGTGAGAGACTTTCAGACGCTAGATGAGAGTTTTAGCTGAAACTCGACAAAAACAATTTCAGTGTAAGTCAGTTTGACATTTTAGCTGAACTTTGACACCTTTTCACTTGCAGAAATGACACATTGATGTTTCACATTTAAAGAATAACAGCATATAACATATATCATGAAAATGACAAAAGTTATTCTTTTGATTACATTAGAATAAAATCAAAGATAGAAATAGTCTCTTTTGGTGACTATATTTATCAGATTATAGCTAAATGAATGATTTTGTAGTAAATGTCTTGCTTTACTGAGTGGTCAGTAAAGGTCATCACTGGACAGTTCAAAAACCTTAATTTGACCCTGGGTAGGTCCATTACAGCTGGAACCACAACGGCTGAAAAGAAAGCAGACAGAGATAAACGTTTGGCTAAATTAAGCCTTCTGTTAAAGGCCAAGCTAGACTTTGAAACTGCTGTACGCCGGGCTGTCTCTACATCATGTTTAACAGCACAAATGGAGGTTGCCGCTTTACAGCAGGAGGTAAAGAGTTTAACACAGTCGAGTATTGGCAGCGCTGAACAAACGCGTAGTCTCTACGAAGAATGCAAAGTGTTAAAAAGGGATTTTGACCAATCACAAGTTGATTTGGAAAAATGTGTGGTGGAGAAGGATAAGTATTACCATCAATACAAGTCGATTCAGGCGGATTGTGGGGAGGCACGAGACGCGCTGGAAAAATGCACGGACACCCTGGAATCATTATCACTACGGTACACAAGGCTGCAAGAAGATTATAGAAAATCACAAGAACAGCACATGATGTTACAACGTGAAAATGATGGGTTAAAAGTCCAACTGAATAGTTGTAAAATAGAGCGTGCATCAGCAATGAACAAACTCTTTGAAGAAGAGAGAAAATGTTTGGGTCTCATGAGTAAACACCTTGAGAACTCACCGCCTCCGCTGCCTCCTCCCATACCTGATGACCTACTCCCTCCTCCACCGCCCCCGCCCATGCCAGATGCACTACTCCCTCCAACACCACCGCGCCGTCCCTTAGGGCCTCTAAAACCGACAATCCCACCGGATGCACCGGTGGGTGGATCTGATAATAACCCACAAATACCTCTATCAATGGCTGAACTACGGAATATGGCGAAAAGCATTCAAACCTTCGCCCCTGGCCCAATGGGCTCACACGAAACCAAGATCTATCTCGAGGACCTTGATTTCCAGCTTCAACGTTTCCCAGAAGCTACAGATGATGATAGAATCTGTCTGTTAAGGTTAACATCGGACAGGACGGTGCATGCTTTTATGAAGCGTCAACGAGAAGCAGTGATGAAAGACTTGTAGTAATATAGGACGGGGTCAGTTTACTGACTTACCTATATTTTAGATGTATAAATTGGCAGGGTTTAGACTGACACAAAAATACATCATTAATTAAACGGGTTCTCTCTTTTTCAGCTTAATACCAATAATTCTATACCTTGACCAGATGTAATTCACAGAAAACGTTAAACTTATGTTGGAACAGCAGGACTGGTCCATTTATTTAACATAATCAATAAATTACATCACACATTATGTACATGATTGGTTGATTATTTTTCCTATAATTAACTTCAGCACAGATGAAATATAGGAACAACAGAACAGTGAAGGATGATATTTTACTCATTTCTGCTGGTACATTAACTTAGTTTCTGGCTTAGGAAGATAAAGGTTTAGGAGGAGAAAAATGGAGGAAGAAAAGTTAAGAGTCAGGGAGTTATCTTGATGTGTTTTAACCAGAAACATGGCAGTTCTCCGGCCGATTAAAGCTACACGTTGGTACCCTTGGCAAAGCATTTGACGACTTGTTACCTCGTGAAGATGGTCAGTCTCCCTCGGTCCAGTTTGGTCAGTTCGTTTACCATTCTCAGCGTCTCCAGACGTGCGCCTTGACTCGAACCGAAAGTAACGGCAGCTCCTGGTGTTGTTCAAGATAAGACGTTCCGTAAAGGAATGTCAATAAAGTGAAGCTTTTCACAGCTTTTGAAGATGACTTATAACTTGGCATGTTATAAGCCTTTAACTGAATGACGTGGTCATTAGCGTGTTGACCAGACGATCATCAATTCTTTGGGGAACCTCATGGCATTGAGGTCCTCAGCAAACTCCGTCAGTTCCAGCAAAAGCTTAGAACTTTAAGGAAGGATCTGAGATCAGTGACTTGTTGTTCTTCTCTGATTGGTCCAAACAAACCAGTGGATGAAGGTCACTCGGATAGGAGAAGATCAGTTTTTAGAACAGAGAAGAAGTTGTTTAGAATGAAGACAGAGAAACAGATTAGACTGGAGCCAGCTTCATAAAACAACTGATTAAAACTGTGTTCTAACTTCTAACAAAACTGATCGAGTTCAGTCTGACATATTAATTCACTTTCACCATTTGATTCATCATATGAAGAAGTGATCATTATTTTGAAATAACATTGGATTTCCAACTTGAATTAAACAGTTTGAATTAAACAGTCTTTGACTTAACAAACATTGAATTCAATAATGCTTATACAAGTAACACAAGGTTATTCATTAACACAAAAATAGAGGAATAAGAGAGTCTCTTATGACTTATTGTGTTTTGATTCAAAATAATGTAATAAAATAGTGTCAATGTCTTTTTCTGAGAGTATCAGTGAAAAGGTGTCACTGAGACATATCAAAGAGACGAAGGTGTATCAAAGACCACCGTCTGTATCACTACAGACTACAGTCTTCTCTGTGCTGCGCTGATAAGGGAGTTTTCTCCTTGCACGGGGCCCGATGGCATCATAACAGCAGCTAACATCAAGCAAGGTAGGAATGAACACCCAAGGTCATATTATGACCGAATATTCCGTGCCTATTTCGGGGACAGATGCGAACCTGAAATGGAGGAGGAGGTAGGGTTTAAGTATATTTTCAGCCAAAACCTCTGCCCTGACATAAGAGAGAAAGTACATGTCAGCGCAAACTATAAACGGAGGTCCATCGAAGACATAAGAGAGTGCGCGATAGATGTTTTTACAGGTCGCACACCAAACAAAACACCCTTTGAAGTGTGTCCTGGTGAAAAGGTCAAATACCAAACGCTAGACCTTGAAGGAGCAAGAGCGCCAGCTCACTCTTTTAAGGAAGCCGAGAATAAGCAAAATTTCCAACCTGACAGACCGCAAAATGAAGGTGTCCGCTGGAACAAAGACCAAAAGGGGTCCAGAGACCCCAAGTGGTACAGGCCGCATCAAGAGGAAGAGCCCCATCAAAAAAGGAAGGCTTTCCAAAAGAAAAAGAAATATGGGTCCCAAGGAGACTCATATGAAAGAGGGTGGTCCCAGAGAGGACCCCCGAGCAATGCGCCAGCTCCTGCACCTCAAACTGAACAGTCTGGGGCGAGGAAAAACCCACAGAAGTTCCAGAAAAAAGGCCCTAAACCTCTGTCTTCAGAAGAGATGGAGAACATACGTCGGTTGTTAGAAAGTTTGAAAAAAACAAACAAGGAAAACAAACCTGGAGTGATGTGTAGCACTATCATTGATAGTGACTCAGAACACACTAATAACAGCAATGCCACGATTGCTGACAGTCGCCAAGATACTGATGGTCAGGATGCTGACAATCAGGGTATAGACAGTCAACAAGACGTTGACTGTAACCATGACTTCATTGTTACAGAGTCCGAGAGCCCCTCATCGGAAAAAGGGGGGGTAAGCTCACTCACCAAAGACAATGACTCGTCACAGACCGATCACTCAGACCCATGTGTGACTGCACTACCAGTACAGGTGAATGAAATTCACACAGACAATGGTAGACGTAACACACGTCGGAAAAAACCTGATAGGTTCCTGTGTAACATTATCAGGAAGGGGCCCGCTAAGAAGGCTTACCTGTCAATCACTTTAGAAGGGGTCCTCACAGAAGAGGCCCTCCTGGATGGTGGGGCTGACATAACCATTATGTCTCCCACACTGTTGAAGGAGCTAAGGATAGCCGCTAGCGGGGTTGACAGGGAAATACCCCTCAAAGAATGTGCTGTAGTACTGCAGGGACTCTCAGAGACGAGAACAACCCTTACAGCTATAGCCATGGTTCATATGCAGATTGGTGAAATGACGCTATACCACCCGGTACACGTGTCCACCGTTGACTCATTCCCATTTTTGGTTGGCCAAGACTTTATAAACCGCTTCGACGCGATTATAGATTATGGTGATCAAACAATGTGGACCAGAGTGAGCCAACCACTGCCAATCGATATGCCTACACAAGGTGACACTGACTGTCTAACAGCAGGTACCGCGGAAGGCACAAAGGGGTCCTCCAACGAGAGCACAATCCCGGTAAGTGAACCATAATTTGACCCTGGGTAGGTCCATTACAACAGCAACACGAGGAAATAAGACACTAGACCAGGTCTACACGAATGTGAAGGGGGCGTACACGGCGAAGCCACGCCCACCGCTCGGGGCTTCCGACCATCGCTCCCTGCTATTGGTCCCTAGACTGCTACCCCCACTCAGACGTTCGAAGCCGGAACAAAGAGTGATCACATCGTGGCGCCAAGATAGTTCCCCCATGCTAAGAGACTGCTTTGAAAACACAAACTGGTCTGTCTTCAAAGAGGCAGCTACGAATGGAAGTTCAGTTGACCTGGAACTTTATGCTTCCTCAGTCCTGGGTTACATCAGTACATGTGCTGAAAATGTATCCATAAGAAAGTGTGTTAAATTTTACCCCAATCAAAAACCCTGGCTAAATAAGGATGTCCGCACCCTGCTGGCAGCCAGGGACACTGCATTCAAGTCTAAAGATACTGAGGAGTTGAGAAAGTGCAGGAGAGAACTGGATGATGGCATAAAGAAGGCCAAAGCCGCGTATGCACAGAGGATCGAGGGACAGTTCACCTCACATGATCCACGGAGCATGTGGCAGGGCATCAAATGCTTAACAGACTACAAGGGCAAAAGCAAACAATGCCCCAGGGACCCATCCCTGCCTGATGCCCTCAATAAGTTTTATGCACGTTTTGATGATCCAAACAGACCAACTAGCACCAGACTCAACTCATCACCAGACGAGGAGCACCTCAAAGTGACCGCAGCAGAAGTGAGAGGTAGTCTCAGAAGGATCAACCCTCATAAAGCTACGGGTCCAGACAACATCCCAGGGAAAGTTCTGAAGGAATGTGCGGACCAGCTCTGTGAGGTGCTGGCTGACATCTTACCATACCATACCATTTTATTTATAAAGCACTTTAAACAGGAACAAGTCCACACCAAAGTGCTGGACAAACAAACACGCAACAGGCAACACAGACAATGAAGTACAACACGAAAAACATAAAAACATTGCAGATCATAAATCAAACGATCCAATACAAATCAGCTGGCATTGAAAGCAATGGAGTAGTAGTGAGTTTTTAACCGGGATTTGAAAACCGAGAGGGAGGGGGCCTGTTTGATGAGCAGCGGTAACTCGTTCCAGAGTCTTGGGCCTGCTACAGAGAACGCCCTGTCACCCCTGCGCTTAAGGCGAGTTTCTGGAACTATTAAGAGTACCTGATCCTCTGACCTCAAAGCACGTGGAGGGACATATGGGTGTATCAGATCCGAGAGATAGGCGGGGGCGAGACTGTTCAGCGATTTGTAGACATACATGAGAATTTTGAATTGGATTCGAAGATGAACCGGTAGCCAGTGAAGGGAGGCCAAGACTGGTGTAATGTGCTCTCTTTTGCGTGTGCTGGTTAAAAATCGGGCAGCTGCGTTCTGAACCAGTTGTAATCGTGCAATGGTGGCTTGACTGACGCCAAACAGAAGTGAATTGCAGTAATCAAGCCTAGATGTAATGAATGCGTGAATCACTGTCTCCAGGTGCTTTTTGGATAATATGGGCTTCAGCTTAGACAGACGCCTCAGCTGGAAAAAACAGGATTTGACGATCATGTTTACATGACTGTTGAGTTTCATGGAAGGATCCATTATCACTCCCAGATTTTTGACTTTTTGTTTTTCGGACAGGGGTAGAGCAGACAGGTCAATGCAGTGGTTTGAGGTTGTGTCATTGGGAAGGAACAATATGGCTTCAGACTTCTTATCATTGAAGCTTAAGAAATTTAAAGCCATCCAGTCCCTGATGTCAGCCAGGCAGTCGAGCAGAGGTTGAATAGAGCCTGTACCATTTTGTCTTAGGGGGAAGTAGATTTGACAGTCATCAGCGTAGAAGTGGAAAGGTATATTGTGTTTCCGGAAAATAGCACCGAGTGGCAGCAGGTATAAGGAGAACAAGAGAGGACCCAGGATGGACCCCTGCGGAACCCCCCATTTAAGAGCCGCCACTGCAGAAGTAAAATCATTGATGGACACACAAAAAGACCTGTCAGAGAGGTAGGATCTGAACCAGTTTAGGGCTGATCCTGAGATGCCCACCCACTGCTCCAACCTAGCAATGAGGATCTCATGGTCGATGGTGTCGAAAGCGGATGTGAGGTCCAATAGGACAAGCAGCACAGAGTCACCAGTATCTGTGGATAGAAAGATGTCGTTAAAAACCTTCAGTAGGGCAGTCTCAGTGCTGTGGAGGGATTTGAAGCCAGACTGGAAAAGCTCGGGGATAGCGTGATCCTCCAGGAAGCACTTTAGTTGGGACTCAACTATTTTCTCTAGAAGTTTAGAAACAAATGGGAGTCTGGAGACAGGCCTGAAATTGGATAATACTGACGGGTCGAGGTTTGGTTTTTTCAGGAGGGGTTGAACAGCAGCATGTTTTAATGATTTTGGCACCACACCCGAGGATAGACTGCTATTTACAATCGAGAGAATGGAGGGACCTAGAGTGTGAAAAACCTCCTTTAGAAGCCGAGGGGGGACCACATCGAAGGGGGAGCCAGATGGTTTCAGGCTGCACATGACCTGCTCTAGAGAGGACAGAGAGACTGGTTCAAAATGGTCAAACACAGCAACAGATTGAGGTGGGATGGATGGATCGTGAGATGGAGGAGAAATGAGAGCCCTGGTGGTTGCGATTTTATCTAAAAAGAAATGTTGGAAGTTCTCGCACAGCTCAGTCGAGGCTTCCATGGGTGATTGTTCAGTGAGGTGGAGAACAGAGTTTAGGGTGGAGAACAGAACTCGAGGGTTACGAGAGTTTGCAGCAATGATATCAGAGAAGTATTGTGATTTAGCAGTTTTCACTGCTTTCTGATATCGGCGCCAGCTCTCTTTTACCATCTCAAAAGAGACCTGCAGACTGTCTTTTTTCCACTTCCTCTCCACCTTTCGGCATTGCTGTCTGGCCGCTCTGGTCGTGTCATTCAGCCACGGTTCGGCCCTGAGTTTTGGTCTTCTCAGTTTAATAGGCGCTACTTGATCCAAAGCCTTTAAACAAACAGAGTCAAACTGGTTTGTCAGCTCCTCAGTGCTGGAGAGGAACCCCGGGGGCTGAATTAACATGTCATTGTTGTAAACCTCAGTGAAACGTGCGGCAGTTAAATGGTTAACATTCCTGCCTTTACGTGCAGGAATGCATGTTTTAGAAGTTACATGGGGGATGGTAAACTGAAAATTCACTGGCCTATGATCTGAGAATACATTGTCTCCTATTTCAAGGTTTGAAACGGTCACATCACATGTTAAAACAAGGTCCAACAAATGTCCACGCTGCTGCGTGGGAGAGTTCACGTGTTGAGTTAAATTAAATGAGTCCAATAAATCTAGAAAGTCCTTAACCATGGGCTTCTCAGGACAACACACGTGCAAGTTGAAGTCGCCTGAAATGACGACCCGAGAATATTTGGCTGTAATTTCAGCCAAGAAATCAGAAAACTCGCTGATGAAGTTCTTAGAACGAGGCGGCCGGTAGACAAGAGCACACAAAGTTACAGGTGAATGTCCTAGTTCAAACACAGTCAGCTCAAAACTGGAGCAGGAGACTGGAATGGACAGTTGTTTACAGTCAAAAGTTGATTTGAAGATAGTTAATAACCCACCGCCACGACCTGATGGTCGCGGGTCGTTAAAAAACAAACAGTTTGGTGGTATTATTTCCGTCAGCGCGCTGGACTCACCCGACGACATCCACGATTCTGTGATGCAGAAAAAGTCCAAGTCGTGCTCTTCAAAGTAATCCCTGAGGATGAACGTTTTGTTGCAAACAGATCGGGCGTTGACAACACAGAATTTGATGATATCCGAGCTAGCCGCTGATGGGCTGCTAGCAGCTGATGTGCTAACAGCTGGTGGGGGAGCGCGCGTCCGCGACTCGCTGCCCACAGAGAGCTGCTCCGGCCGCAGATCCCCGTTGTTTTCCTGGTCCGTGCACGCGGGAGACTGGCGATGAGAATCGAGACCATCAGCTGAAGACAGCGAGGCAGAACGCCGGGCTCTGAGCTTCACCAGCCGGCCAGCTCGAGAGCCGCGTTTC
This sequence comes from Garcialebias charrua, assembly GCA_038048925.1. Lineage (NCBI taxonomy): Eukaryota > Metazoa > Chordata > Actinopteri > Cyprinodontiformes > Rivulidae > Garcialebias > Garcialebias charrua. Next base: position 25,750 of record JBBPBX010007411.1, read on the forward strand.
TTCCTCCGAGTCGATCGATTTCTCCGTGCAGGCTGGTGCGAAGAGCGGAGGTAAACGGGCAGCTCGTCTCCGAGCAACGGGGGTAGAGGGGGTCGCCCCAAGGTACGCTCATACTGGCCCGAATCAGCGACATCCGCGGCAGCAAACCGTAAATCCAGAAGCTGCTTCTGATCATAAACCAGCAGTGTACTTATGTCTCCAATGAAGAACGAACAAAACACAAAAATTCCAAACACCCACAGGAGAGGTGGACACGCAGCCATGCTTATGGGCGCCATCTTGGATCAAAATCTTCACCACCTCACTTTCACTGGAGTCAGTTCCCACCTGCCTGAAGACTGCCACCATCATCCCAGTCCCAAAAAGCTCCACAGTGACTGGTCTGAATGACTATAGACCGGTGGCTCTCACCCCGATAGTCGCTAAATGTTTTGAGAAACTGGTCATGTCCCACATCAAGACAACCGTCAACATCAGCGAGGACCCTCATCAATATGCATACCGTGAGAACCGATCAACAGAGGACGCCATCTCCTCTGTGGTCCACACTGCTCTCACCCACCTGGATCAGAAGGACTCATACGTGCGTCTGCTCTTTGTGGACTTCACATCTGCCTTCAACACCATGATCCCCCAAACTCTGATAGACAAACTATCCACACTTGGACTAAGCCCCTCTATTTGTAACTGGGTCTTAGACTTCTTAACAAACAGACCACAGTCCGTGAAGATCCACAACTTCTCCTCTTCCACCATCACCCTCAGCACTGGCTCTCCTCAAGGATGTGTGCTGAGCCCTCTTCTGTTCACTCTGCTCACATATGATTGTACAGCCACACATCCAGGCTGTCATATTGTTAAGTTTGCAGATGATACAGCTGTGGTGGGATGCATCACAGATAATGATGAATCCAGCTACAGACAGGAGGTGGAACATCTGGAGAGCTGGTGCAAAGAGAACAACCTTCACATGAATGTGAAGAAGACGAAGGAGATGATTGTGGACTTCAGAAGGAACAAACACACCCACACCCCACTGTATATAGGTGGATCTGCGGTGGAGGTGGTCTCCAGTTACAAGTACCTGGGTGTACACTTGAATGATAACCTCAGCTGGAGCAATAACACCACCAGCCTGATCAAGAAAGGTCATCAGAGACTCTACTTCCTCAGACGGCTGAGACGAGCCGGTCTGAGAAGCTCAGTCCTCACCTCGTTCTACAGGTGTGCAGTGGAGAGCGTCCTGTGCTCCAGCATCAACGTGTGGCATGGAGGCTGCACAGTTGCAGAGAGGAAAGCTCTACAAAGAGTGGTGAAGGCTGCACAGAAGTCTGTGGGAGTCAGTCTCCCCACCATCACAGACATCTACACCTCCAGATGCAGAAAAAGAGCCACCTGCATCATGAAAGACCTCACTCACCCAGCACACTCACTCTTTGCACCACTCCCCTCGGGACGGAGGTTGAGGAGCATCAAATGTAGAACCACTAGACTGAGGAACAGCTTCTACCCTGAGGCTGTCAGACTCATGAATAAATAAATAATAAGAATAAACACTGCAAAATGTCACATCATGCTGATACTGATCTGTTTCTTGTTGCTGCGTTCATCTGTGACTATCTGCGTTCATCTGTGACCATCTGCTCATGTTCGTGCTGCTGTTTATAATGATGTTTTTCTACTACATTAGGGCTTAGTGTATTACTAGCTGATGTCTCTCTTAGTTAATCCTAGATGTTATTATTGTTTTTCTCTTGCATTTGTTGTTGGATGTAACTGGGACCCTGTGTACATAATCTCGTTTTCAACACATGTACTACATGCGGTGCAAATGACAATAAATTCTCTCAGACTCTCTGACTCTGAAATTTATCAATAAACTTTTAGAAAACACGTAGGGCCACCAGATGTAAAGGATTATCAGGAGGTCACTATTAATACTGACCTCTTTACCTTAATTAATTTACTTATTCAGATTGAATAGTAATTTCACGGATTCTTTTCTTTTTCAGTTTACCCAATATTTCTGTGATCTTTATGATGGATAAATAAACAGAGCTATAGAGTGACAATGGACACGTTAACTTAGTTGGTATGCCAGGCGACACTACCATTTATTTAAAATAAATCACTAAATTAACACCATTACACTTGATTGATATGATTTCACTTTCTTTCAATTTAATACGTCAGCACACTTAAATTCAACACAACAGACTTCAATACTGGATGTTAACATATTTAGTCTGTGGGCTCTTTAGCTTAAAATAGTTTCCAGCTTAGAATTTGAGGGAAAGGAGAGAATAGGAGGACAGATGGAGAGATGGGTTAAAGGAAATTGTCTTGAGCATGTTACCAAAGTGACACTTCTCATCAGATTTCTGCTAAAATCCAGGTACGTTTTGTAAACAGCTCTTTACCTTTCGACGACGAGTCTGATAAAGAGATGACACCAGCCTGTAAGATGCACAGTCCTTCAGGCCCAGTTCGTCTGAACTGGTCATTCGTTTACGTTTCCAACGTCTCCTGGGTTTCGCTTGGTCATCAGAAAATATGTCAGCTTCTGGCCTCTGACTTCAAGATAAGCTTATTCCAGGAAGGAATAAACAAAGTTTTGAGCTTACGCTCGTTCGAAGTGGATTCATAACAGCATGTTATACAATCCTTAGCTGAATGACTGTCCTTGGCGGGTGACAGGCATTCATTCAGCTCTTTGGGACGTCTTCATGTCTCGAAGCTCCCAGAAACTCTGGCGTTTCAGCAAAAGCTTAGAAACTTAGTACAAGCTCTGAGAGGAGAGCGACTTGTTTCTTTTTCATTGGTCCACTTGTTATCACTATTCAAGGTGAAATTCAGCGCAGAGAAGGAAATTGTTTAGGAAAAGTATCTGAGTGAGAGACTTTCAGACGCTAGATGAGAGTTTTAGCTTAAACTCGACAAAAACAATTTCAGTGTAAGTCAGTTTGACATTTTAGCTGAACTTTGACACCTTTTCACTTGCAGAAATGACACATTGATGTTTCACATTTAAAGAATAACAGCATATAACATATATCATGAAAATGACAAAAGTTATTCTTTTGATTACATTAGAATAAAATCAAAGATAGAAATAGTCTCTTTTGATGACTATATTCTCAGATTACAACTAATGGAATGATTTTGTGGTAAATGTCTTGCTTTACTGAGAGGTCAGTAAAGGTCATCACTGGACAGTTCAAAAACCTTAGTTTGACCCTGGGTAGGTCCATTACAGCCATTTGGATGGGCTAAAATGCTAATGCTCGTAGCTTTTTGGATCGTCACAGCGGAGAAATGGCTCCCAGTAAGTTATTCACTCTTTTTCCCTTCATTATGTATGGAGTTAACATGTTAACAGTCCTTCCTGTAAACAGTTTGGACCGCGTGAAGCAGCACAAAGCTGCAGAGGTCGGACATGCAACGAGCTAACATGCAAAAAGACAGAGACAGGCTTGACCAGCTCAAAGTAAGAAATTAAAGGGGACCACATGTTCAAAATTCACTTTTTAATGGTTTTTTTTACTCAACTTTGGGTATGTACTTCATAAAAAAACAGTCCTAGGGCCAAAAAAATGCACCCAGTGGTTTATTTACTCTAAGTATATTTATTTTTCTTTGATAGAAACGTTTCGTTTTCAAATCCTACGGTTTGTGATGTCACAAGCCGCAGCCACAACCCACCCCAACCTGAGTCCAGCCCCTCACCTAGCAACCCCTGGTTAGGCTCAACCCACTTCAGTATAAAAGACATGACGGTTGTTTTTCCATGATTTCATCTCATCTTTTGTTTAAATGTTCTTAATTTCATGTGTACAGCACTTTGTTGCAGCTGTGGTTGTTTTAAATGGCTTTATAAATAAAGTATAATTGTTATTTTTACGTTTTAGTTCAATTTTTAGCGTATTAGCGATTGTTCTCAACGAGCAGCCGGTAAACGGAAAACGAGCAGACCGTCGGCGGCAGATGGTCTCTTGACCATCTGCGGCCGGGAGCTGCTGGGAGCTGATAGCTTTTGAGGAGCGTGGGGTCCGGTCAGAGGGTGCCTCATATGGATAAATTAACTGGAGACACTCAGTGAACTTTGTGTATGTCCGGATTGGAGCAGCGATCGCTCCCAACGAGCAGCCGGCAGACGGAAAACGAGCAGACCGCCGGCGAAGAGACCATCTGCGGCCGGGAGCTGCTTGGGAGCTGATAGCTTTTGAGGAGCGTGGGGTCCGGTCAGAGGTTGCCTCATACGGATAAATTAACTGGAGACACTCTGTGAACTTTGTGTATGTCTGGATTGGAGCAGCGATCGCTCCCAAAAGTGTTGCATGCAACGAGCGGACCTAAAAGGGCGGAGGAGGAACAAGCTATTTTTAGCCTCGGATTCGGGCTAAAGGGAGCAGATAATGGCTACGCGCACAGACGGCTTTCGGTAAGTTATCTTAAGCTAGCACTAACAGTAAGTCAAATGAGTAATAAAAAAAGAGCTAATTTTAAAACAACAGATTAGAGATGCTGGCTGTTACAGAGGGCGTAGTTAATGTAAACAGATCTTTGAAGGCCGTGGCCATGATAGCTCATTATCATAAACCATTCGTTCAAAACGAAAGTTAAAAATGGCAGAATTAAAAAGGGTATAATTGATTATCTACGAATTATTTTGTGTATTAAATTGAATGAACATTGTCTGGATAGCCCACAGACATACCATAAAAATGTTAAAAACCTATCTGTGGTCCCCTTTAACTTTTTATTTTGTCTCCAAATGCACTGTATGTGTTTTTGGATAATTATGTAGGGTACTGTGTTAGGATAGGCAAAGTGCTTGGTAACTTGGTAACTGTTTTGTACTGTACATGTACGTGTATAAGTGGCGGCTCGTGTGTTTTCCGACTTACGGCGATTTTCTTGTTACGAACGGGCGTAGGAACAAAACTTGTTTGTAAGTCGGGGATCACCTGTATATCCAAATTAACAGACTACCCAAATATATTAAATAAAACTTTTACAAAGTGAAGAAGTGTCATTTCTGGTGAAACTCAAAATAGATTTCTTCCTCTCTCCATCTTTAATCTATTCCTCTTAAACCTCTCTTATCTCAAATTCTAAGCGGGTAACTACATTTTTAAGCTAAGAGCCACAGACTAAGTATATTGACATCCTGTATTTATGTCTGTTGTTGCAATTTAAATGTGCTGACGTGTTAAATTGCAAGAAACGTGAAATCTGTCAATCAAGTGTAATGGTGTTAATTTTAGTTGATTTATTTTAAATAAATGGTAGTGTCCTTGACATACCAAACTAAGTTAACGTTTCCATTGTCACTCCATGGCTTTATTGTTTATTTGTCCATCATAACGATCACAGAAATATTGGGTAAACTGAAAAAAAAAAAGAATCCGTAAATTACTATTCAATCTGAATAAGGAAATAATTAAGATATATAAAGTGAGTCAGTTTAATATTGACCTCCCTCATATAGCCTATAATATGAACAAAGCATATGATGAGTTTATGAACATATTAAATGTCTTGTATAAGAAAAATATTGGGTAAACTGAAAAAAAAAAAGAATCCGTAAATTACTATTCAATCTGAATAAGGAAATAATTAAGATATATAAAGTGAGTCAGTTTAATATTGACCTCCCTCATATAGCCTATAATATGAACAAAGCATATGATGAGTTTATGAACATATTAAATGTCTTGTATAAGAAAAATTGTGTGCAAAAAATTATGCAAAAAAAGTTACTGTTGACCATCCATGGATGACAACAGGATTGAGAAACGCATGCAAAAAAAAGAACTACTGTATTTGTACTCTTGTTTTTTGAAACATAGAACTCATGAGGCCGAAAACAAATACAAAAAGTACAAAAACAAATTGGTTGGAAATATATGGAAGCAAAAGAGGGAATATTACAGTGAACAACTAAACAAAACAAATGGTGAAATAAAATCAACATGGCGAGTTATAAATAACGTTCTAAATAAACACAAAAATAAAATTTGCTTATCACAACGTTTTGTGAAAAGTGGTAATGAAATATATGATAACAATGAAATTGTAAATGAATTTAATTACTACTTTGTGAATGTGGGATCAAACCTGGCAAAAACAATACCAAAAGTTGATAAAAATGTGAGCTACTTAATTAATGATCATAAAAATACTATGTTTCTATATGAAACTGATAAAGACAAAATAATGATGGTAACAAAAACATTTTCTGATAAAAGATCTAAGGATTGGTATGATATGGACATGTTGGTTGTAAAAGACATAATGTATTATGTTATTGAACCGTTTACATATACAGTACTGTATATGTAATTTGTCTTTTTCAACAGGTATTTTTCCTGATAATATGAAGGTAGTAAAGGTTGTCCATATTTTCAAGAATGGTAATAAGTCTGAATTAAATAATTATAGACCAATATCTTTATTGCCACAATTTTCTAAAATTCTTGAAAAATTATTTGTGATTAGATTAGACAAATTTCTTGATGATCATAACATTTTAAGTGACATTCAATATGGTTTTAGATCTAAAAATTCTACTTCTATGGCTCTTATGGAATTGACAGAACAAATTTCCACAGCTGTTGATCAAAAGCAACATCGTGTGGGTTTGTTTGTTGATTTAAAGAAAGCTTTTGACACAGTGGATCACACTATTCTCCTTGAGAAGTTAAATAAATATGGTATTCGAGGACAGACTTTGAAACGGGAATCTAGCTACTTGGAGGACAGAAGGCAGTTTGTACAGATAGACAATACAAGATCAAACCTCAGTAGAATCCCATGTGGAGTCCCACAAGGCTCTATACTAGGA
>JBBPBX010007411.1:33960-45073 GCA_038048925.1 Garcialebias charrua
TAAATTTAAAAAATTGTGTCTTTGATTCAAATTAATGGAATGAACAGTTTCAAAGAAACAAGGTGTACCATTAAGAGTTTTCAGAGACTAAGGTGTACCATTACAGTCTCAGAGAGACAGGTGTACCACTACAACTGCATATTGGAACTGTACTGACTTAAACCTTAAAATGCAAACATAAAATACCTTTGATTAACATTTGAAGCCAACACAAATTTTCAATAAATTTAATATTTAAAGGCCTTCATTTTAGACACAACAGTTTAAGGATGTGCGGACACCTTGTCTGAAGCTCACCTCTGGCAGAATCACTTCTGTGATCATTTGTCGATCAAAAACTACATTGCCAGGAATGTACAGGATGTCTAAGTCAACCCTTTTACGCCTAAGCCTCAAATTTCCGCCTGGCATTTTTAACTTGTTTTTCCCTAGAAAATAGGAAGAAAATGTCCTATGGCCCAGTGCTTCAGCACATTTTTCCAGAATATGTAGAACTTTCAATATCTGGCATTGTTTTACATTATACTTGATACTAAACCACTATTAAAACTGTTTAATATCACTAAAAAACAAAAAACGAAAATATATTTTAGTGATTTTATGCAAATAAAAATTTGCATTTGTACATGAAGTACAGATTTTGCATCACAAATTAACAATTTCAACACTATAGAACACATTTACAATGTTTTTTTTATTCCCACATATTTTTACAAACAAGAAACAGACTAACAATTCTAACTATTTACAGGCGATTTTCCCCCTCCCCCATTTCTTATTATTGTCCTGAGCCTTTGTTTGTATTCCCTGAAGCAGTTTCTCTCCAGCTGAGGCACAAGCCCACATCACAGGCCTCACAACTCCAGGCTGTGCTTTTCTTAGGGCCAGTTTACACGGCGCGTATTTTGAGTGTAACCGCTACTTTCTCTTTGCGACTTTGCTTATCGCCTACACGACACCGCTGGCCCCCCTCTATGACACCGATAGTTTTCTGAGCCTGCTCCCAAAGTGGAAGTTTTTCGCTGCACCCCCGCTGATAATGTAAACATCTCCTGCTGATCTTTTGTGTCAACCACATGCGCGCAGCCCGCATGCGCGGGGCAGGCTGACATTTCACGTGTCACGTTGCAAAATATAACAGTTTAACAATAATAAACAGTATTTATGTTGGCGTGGGAGATGTTTAAATTTATCTGAACTGTACAGTATCTATCTGGACTCGTTACATTTTTTAAACAGATAAACCCATAAAGCATGAAGAACTCATAAAAGAGTTAGCTGATAGTCTGATGCTTCCAAGGAAAGTGGCAGTAGTGAAATGTAAAGGTCATGATGTAACACAGTCAGATACTGCTGAAGGTAATAGGCAGGCAGACAGAGCAGCTAAAGTGGCAGCTGGCTATTTAACAAGAGTTCAGATGGTGACAGTGGAAGAGGAGTGTCAGTTTAAAAATCATTGGAGTAAAGTAGAAATCTCAAAAGCACAGAATGAGGCGTCTCCTGAAGAGAAATCTGTTTGGAAAGACAAGGGAGGAAAAAAGGATGAACAAAGCGGGTTGTGGACAGGACCCAATGAAAAGTGGATCCTGCCCATGACTCTGAAACCATTAGTTTTTCAGGAAGCACACAGTCTGGCTCATGTGGGCGGCGGACAGATGGCCAGGAATCTTCAGCAATGGTGGCATCCACACATGAAAGACATGATAACTGAACACATAGGAACCTGTAAAGTTTGTTTACAATACAACATCCGACCTACTGTAAAACCAGAACAAGGGATATTTCCCTTCCTGTTCAGACCAGGACAGGAAGTGATCATAGATTACACAGACATGATTGAAACCATTAAGGGGTACAGATATGTGTTGATGTGTGTCGACGCCCTCACAGGATGGCCTGAAGCCATACCTGCAAGAAAAGAAGACAGTAAAACAGTCATAAAGTTCCTGATAAACCATTACATTCCTAGACATGGGTTTCCCGAAAAAATCAGATCTGATAATGGTACACATTTTAAAAACGCAGACCTGCAGGCTGTGGAAAAAATGTTAGGATTAAAGCACGCCTTCGGGACAGTGTACCACCCCCAGTCCCAAGGCAAGATTGAAAGGATGAATCAGAACATAAAACAAAAATTGAGCAAAATCTGTGCACAGACCAAATTAAACTGGGTTGACGCTTTGCCAATTGCATTAATGATTGTAAGAACTTCTGTTAATAATGGCACTGGTTTCTCTCCCTATGAGTTAACTACAGGTCGACCTTTCCCTGGACCGAATGCTTGTTCTCTGCCCAACGAGGAGGACCGAAAGATGGACCATAAGGTATACTTTGATGAGTTAAAAGCTTTAGTAACCAACTTTACTCAGCAGGTATACGAGAAAAGGGGTCCACCAGGAGACCCTGACCTACCCACAGCTGAGTGGGTGCTGCTGAGGATCGTTAAGAGAAAGTGGGCGGAGCCTCGCTGGGCAGGTCCTTTCCAAGTGACCGAGAGAACCTCACATGCGGTCAGGCTGAGAGGAAAGGGGGAGGTCTGGTACCATTGGAGTCAGTGTGCTCCAGCCCGTGAACCAGGAAGGAGCTGAGAGGATCGAGCGGGACAACAAGAGGAGCTCGCATTCGAACTCTTGTACCTTGGTAGACCAAAGTAGCCGAGTAAGTTGCGTGCGAGGCTCAGAAGGACTCTGTTTAATGGAGCCACTCGGTGCTAGGAATATGCACACATAGAACAGACACCTAAAACGATAAAAACACTACATATTAGAGTCTCACATTACACGAAGAAAACTCGGGAACATAGGAGGACATTCTCGAGCACCCAAGGGGAATGCCCCTGAGTACGTGTAAAAAGTATATTAATGTTTCTGTGATGATGATATAAATCTTGTGTTCTTTCTCTATTTTTGTGTGTTCAAGGGAGACACCTGCCTTGCCGCTGGAGGAGGAACTTGGAACTTAAGGTTCATAATTCTGCAATATTCTAAAGCGCTTACTATTATTATCGTTCATTGTTTGCATATATTTCCTTATATTCTACAATTTGCATATTAATAAATTGATTTAAAATGTGGTGGCCAGACAAAAGGGTCACTATGGTAGTTGGAATAAGTGGAATAAGTATGGTAATTTTGATTGTCCTCCTAGAACATTTTTGCGTAATCCCTGGGAAAAATGATTGTGAAGTTTATAGACATAAGAGGGAGTATGGCGCGCACCAAAAAGTCCTCAAACTAGAGTATATCGCAAACCAGACTACCACTTTCACGTTCGATTTATGCGATGTAATTGATTGTGCAGGCCAGAATATTTCATTCAGGCATGCAGATATATACATGTGTCAATGTCCACCTATGGCTTTACAATGCCCACAGAGCTGCGCTTGGGAGGAAATTGTACTATGTGCTGGCCAAAATGTCCAATGTAGCGGGGATAAGGTAGTTTTACAACAAGGGTACTGGGTACTTTCCCAGCCTAAGTCGGATCGGCCAGGATTTCACCAGTTTTGGACTAGCAAGTTCACTCTCCAGAGGGATTTCTCCCTCACCCAGAATCCGGTTTCCCTGTCTATTAAAGCGGTGTCCACTTTTGAAATGGACGAACATCCGTTCAATTTTCATGTTATGAGAGTGATAGTGAACTCCTATCCACCAAAATATGGGTCATTACGAATTGAAATGGTAAACACTATCAGCTCCCTAGGTAATTCTTCTTTTCCCCCTGTGACCCCGCACCAAACTTCAGACATAATCACCACCGATTACACAAAGTTAACTCCGGTCGAGGTAATCGCAATGTCTACCGGATACCATGACAATAATATATGGTTGGCATGGTTATCGGAGGCGGCAAAGCAGGCCTCGTTGTCTGAATGCGTGGCATGCGCCGTAGCACGCCCGCTGTTGTACACTGAGCCGGCTCCCTTGTTCCCAGAGGATACATGGGGGTTTGATTGCATGCTAAACTTGACCAGAACGCAGATGCACGCTAATTGTACAACCTTAAGTGAAGTGTTTCCCTTAGCCGGGAATCACACCAAAGCTGGCCCGTTCCATGCTACAAAACGCAATGATTACTTCTGTTTTAATTTCACGAGTCCAAATGCCAAAATAAATGTGGGCATGATTGACCCAAGCTGGTGCAATCAGACGAGGTTAGCGAGCACAGAAAAAGGGGATAGAAAAGTGATTGGCCCTCTTGTTAGATCGGGCTTATACTACTATTGTGGGGAAAGGAGATTACTCACTCGTATCTTGGACAACACCATTGGACTTTGTGCCATGGTACGTTTGGCGGCTCCTCTGGCTCTGATTGGTCCCAGATTGGAGATCCTGAACGGAACTGATCTCTCTCAAAATAGGAGAAGGAGATCTGCTAATTTTGATCCAACCGTCGGCTCACCTACTTATATTGACTCTATAGGCATTCCGCGGGGTGTGCCAAATGAATACAAACTGGCTGATCAGGTGGCAGCTGGGTTTGAGAGTTTTCCTATCATTTCAGCAGTGTTTCCTGTTACACCCAATAAAAATGTTGACAGGATAAATTATGTGCATTATAATGTTATGCGACTGTCCAATCTCACCAGAGATGCGGTGGAAGGTCTAGCTGAACAACTAGCGCCGACTTCCCTGATGGCGGTTCAGAACAGGATGGCGTTGGATATGATTTTGGCGGAACGAGGGGGAGTATGTAGTATGTTTGGTGACCTTTGCTGTACATTTATTCCAAACAACACTGCTCCAGATGGCAAAGTCACAAGAGCCCTAGAAGGCCTTAGAACCCTCTCAGATGAAATGAAAAGTCATTCGGGTCTGGACGACCCACTGGACAATTGGCTAATAAAGATCTTCGGTCCTTGGAAACAGGTGTTCGTATCTATAATGGTATCATTGGCTATTTTCTTAGGCATACTTATAACCTGCGGGTGCTGCTGCGTGCCTTGTTTAAGGTCTTTGACGGTAAGACTCATCACATCCACTCTGGAAAAACGAGACCCTGAAGTGATGAAACAACTGTTTTTGTTAAAAAACTATAACTTGGAGGATTTTGAAAAAACGGATTAAATATTGTGTATATATGCGTTTTAGCTGCGGTATTAGGTGTGATTTTATTTCTTTTGGGATGGACCTCAATTTAATGAGGTCCAAAGGGGGTTTTGTTATAAAATAAAATACTTTATCTTTGTGTTTCCATTTAATTTGAAGGAGTCTTTACACGGCGTTCAAAATGATCAAGTTTCTCTTATAGAATGGTAAAGGTTTCCTGAGAGGAGACAGGATGTGAGCATGTAGCCCCTACTCATGTGAGGTGGTACTGAAGGAATGCTTGAAAGTGGGTCTCTTCTGGTCTTTGAGTGGCTTGTGGCAGGGGGGGGGCTTGGTGCCTTTCTGTCAGTTTTATGACTTCACAGATTTATATGACTGGCAAGGAGACACTGGCCTCTTTGTTCTGGGTGTTAAGCCACACTTCCCCCATCAGCCTCATGTGAGTTGGAAAAAAGGTGTCCAGCTCTGAAAACTGTGTTCACTTGAAGGCGCAGAGAACATGATTGCATAAAACGTAGTAAAACAATTAATACCTTGATCATAAAGCACTTGTGCATTAATTATATAATAGTTGTGAAGTAGTTTTCAATCAGATTAAAAGTAGAACTGTGTAAGGTCAGCCTGTATAAATAAAGGTTGAATGAATGAATATTATCCTTCACTCTTTTACCAAAAAAAGGGTTCTGTAGACTGAAAAAAGCAAATGGTATTTCCTCTATCAGTTAAGGGGGGGGGAAATACCCCACCAGAGAGACAAAGAGGGCCTCTGTGATTGGTGGAAGGCAGGAAATATCCTGCAGGAGTATAAAAACATGGGTATCCTCCTCCAGCGAGAAGGCAGAAGGCCCCGGGGTGAAGACAACTGGATTCAAATTAATCAGGTTGTATGAGGTCTCCCTTGAAACACATAAAATGTCTTTCCTTCCACCCTCTCTCCCCACTGTCTCCCTGGCTCTATTTTGAACAAATGTAATGACTTTTAGGAATAGGACAAATGTATTCTGTGACTCTTTTTTAAACTTATGATTAATTAAACTGGTTTTTTGGAACTTTAAATTATGAGTGTTTGTCGTGTTTTCAGCGTGTTTTTCCTTTCTGATCCAAAGTGAACCAAATAACGAATTCTGGGGCGGATAAGAATCAAAGCCAACAGGTACTTGAATAGTGAATGTTTGTAGTTTTTGAGATGAAGACCATGGGCAGGAATTGAAAAAAAACAACAACAAAAATTATTGTTATTATTATTATTATTATTTATACATATATATTCGTGCGACTAGTTTGCTGTGGCGACCCCTGATGAAGGGAGAAGCCGAAGCCTTTTTTCTGCCTAGTTGTAGCCACACACCAAAATGGAAGTTGCCATAATGCTCATTTTCAATTTTCCATTCATTCAACCTTTATTTAAACAGATAAGTCACATTGAGCCTCTTAAGATTCATTTACAAGTGAGACCTGCTTGGACAGACAATAAAAGTGGTGAAAAATGACACATAGGGTTTGGAGACAATCAGCTCTAAAAGTTTAAAATACTTACACATATGATGGAAGCCATCTTGAATTTTGCTATGGTAACCCAATTTTTTTAATGAATCTTTCGTAGCCAAATACCAAAATGGCAGTCGGTACATCACTTATTTTTCAAGTTGTCAGGCTCGCATATGGACAGAGGGTATTTTAATCCTTCCTGTTCACTTCACTTCACATAGGGGGACAAAAAAAGAACAAACCAGATAAGATCAAGAAGTCAGAAAATTAGATAGTACAATGCTGTTTCTTAAAATATCCTGATGCATGCTCAGTACAATTCTGTTTCTTAAAATATTCTGATGCATGCTCAATAATCCAGGTAGAAAAATCTAAAAAAGTTTAATCTAGTCCTCTGGACATTCAAAAAGAGCTGTTTCTTAAAGTGAGAACAGTTCGGTTTGATTCAAAAGATCTCATAAGAAGTAACATTTTGTAGCAAAAACAAAGTTTATTAGAGGGAATATGCACAGATTTAAAGTTCTAGACATCAATCAAATGGTGTTTGAATTTGAAAATGTCTTGTGCAAACTCAGCTGCTAATTTAATTTCATAGGAAGGTCTGTTTTCAAAGTTTTTAACGAGAAAAGTTTTTAAAGTGCAAAGGATAATCTCTGATCGATAAAGATAATGGGGGATGTATGACAAAGAAGCATTTTCCACATCTTAACACATTTTAAACTAATCAAGAGTTTTCCATTACAGTATACAGTAGTTAAGATCATCTTTACTTCAAGGCTTGACAGTCACAGAACAATGAGATGTTATACAAAATGTGCTAATTTTTGTTTTTTATTAGTATCACTCATAGCATGCTCTTTATTTGAAAAGTGCACATTATAAATGTGGCAGCTAGTACTTATGAGTTCAATTAATAATTTTTACATGGTTGCTTTGAATTTGACTTTGGATGCATCTTCAAGGTTTCTATAGCCCAAAACAATTCTGCTGTTTGAAAAAAGGTTCATTAGGCAATTAGAATGTTTGTGGGGAATTAATCTGCATCACTCTCAGCAAGCAAATGGTTGCTCTCTGTGGGGGTGTATTGTTGCCAGAATACTTGGAAAGATGATTTAATGTTTCCATTTGACTGCTGGCCCGCAACAATGTCACATTAATTGATTGAATCCATTCTGAACCGTTAACTCAATTGAAAACATTGTGTGCAGTGCAGCTGAACAGATCTTGAGAGCAGATAGAAGGCTTGAGGCATCCCCTCGTTTCCTGTGAGAGCATGTTCTGTCAGAGTATTTATTCTTTCTAATGGGTGTCTGACTATGATGCCTTCTACTCCCAGCTGCCTTACACTGGCTAAAAGGCTGACATGTGGGTGTTACCAGTCACAGCCTTGATGTGCAAAAAGTCATTTTTACATAGTGTGGTAGAGGAAAAAAATAAGAAGATGTGCAATCGGAATCAGAATAAGTTATATCATTTTTGTTCTGAAATACAGCAACATTATGTTTGTACGGTCGTCCGAAAGATGGGCGAAGTGCACGTTCTGCTTCTAAAAGAGCATAGCATCTTATCCTTTATCAGAATAAGGTTTGTAGGCTCAATCGTCCAGGTAGATAACAATAGAATGTTAAAATAATTTAATCTGGACAAGTTTCTTTAAAGGAACTGGACCAGGCAAAGAGAGGGCTTGGGTCCCACGTCGAACTCCCCTTCTGCGGCGGTGAGAAGCCTGAGCTGCTACAGGTGATGGAGGAGTCAGAGACTTAGCAGCTGATGGTGGAGGAAGAGCTTTAGCTGGGGCACCAAGGACCGGAGACGGGACTGCAGATGCTGGGGGACCAGAGATGAAGGTAAGTGCTGTCTCACAAAAGCTGCCTTCCAACATTACAGCTCCTCCTCTGAAACAGTGCTGTACTGGACCTCTGATAAGAGGGGGCAGCCAAGTAAAGAGCGATGTGGGAAGGGGTGAAGAGGTTGTGAGGCTGAAGACCTGGGCTTGATGGCCAGACGGGTTCCCCGAAACGGATTCTCCCTTTCCTTCCTCTCTCTCTCTCTGCGGGCATTCTCTACCTCACGGGCCAAAAAAACGAGCAGGGGAATCATCCCCTGGGTCCAGTTTGAGGTCCAACCATTCTCCTACTGGGTTCAGAAGGGCTCAGGATTCTGTCAGGTTCCACCGTCAGGAATGTAGAACCCATTTGCAGGAGGATGACAGGAAAAATCTATTTTTACAATTTTTTTTACAAAAAACAAAACAAAAGCTAAAGCTAAGGCTGGCTGGCAGCAAATCTTTTAAGGGACTGGAGCAAGGAAGGCAGAACAGACACCATAGAACGACAATCCTGAGACAAAGACAAGACTTAGGGGAACTGAATATATACACACACACACACACACACACACCACTGATTAGACATGACATCCACCTGTGGTGGTTAAGATTAGACACGGGTGAGACAAGGGCAGGAACACAGAAAGCTGAATGAAACACAAGCAAAAAGAACACATAAAGCTGGATTAAACATAAGAGGCAGAAACACAACAGAAAACAGAATTAAACACAAGCAGACAGAACACAGAAAACTGAATTAAACAGAAGAGGCAGAAACACAACAGAAGGCTGAATTAAACACAAGCAGACAGAACACAAAAAACTGAATTAAACAGAAGAGGCAGAACCACAACAGAAGGCTGAATTAAACACAAGCAGACAGAACACAGACACCAGACAACTAGGAGACAGACTACGACAACACCTGCCAGAATATTTTAAAGAAGAGGCTCCCAAAGTTCAGGTTCAGACCCCACAGTGGGCCATGAGACACACTTGGAGTGTTTCTAGATATCAAATGCAAACAAAAAAGTGTTTGCTAATAAAATTATTTGGCAGTCATCATAAAAGGAAGAATATGTGTAAATATACCAATTCATAAGGTTATTTACACTGTCTGTGAGTCCATGTTGAAATTACTTGTTAGCAACTAGTGCATTAACAGAGTACCCGAGTTTTCGACAACTCGAGTGCTTTGACTTCTATCGAGGCTTTTTTGTCCACCTCGGGTAGCCGTAGTGACGTCACATTTCACATTTCACAGCGCGCGGGGCAGCTTTTAGCTTTTAGTAGACGCTACAAAATGGATTCCTGTGTGCGCACGGATGTTAATGGAGCAGGCCGTCTTGTCAAAAAGGTAAAACAGTTTATAATTTTATAAAATGCGCTACTTCGTGTTGACTTTCTTTGTAGTAGATTGTGACAGCAGAGGGCAGTGTTGCAATGCAGGTCCCATATTATAACACGGCCGAAACGGCTTCCTGTCTCTCGTTTCACAAACAAAAAAAAACAAATATTCATCTCTCTAGAGCTACCAAAAACCTATAAACACAATCTCTAAAAGTAAACCTAAATTGCACAGCTGCAGGCGGTGGTACGGTGTGGCTGTGGCCCCATTTGTTTTTTAAGTTTCGGTTTTCAGCGCATTACTTTCACTTTTAAAATTAATAATAATAACTAATAGTTTTGTTTTTCCTGTGACTTATCTGCAGTATGATACATGATAGGAGCATAATAAATGCTCCCAATGCTTTGTTGGTCTTTTTTTTCTTTTTGTAAAGACGTTTTTAGGCATTTATATTTATTTATTTATTTTGCATCGTAAGACACTGTGACGTCATCGGCTACTCGAGCGTCGTTCGAGTTTTTTTATGTTACTGTCGAGGTTAAAAATTATGTACTCGTTCAACCCCTATTAGCAACAGTTGTACACGTTAACCAGTGTTGGTGTCGTCAATTTCTGCTGCTGTTATTTTGTGAATCAGAGTCCAAAGGGTTTGGAAACCACTGTGTTAGAGCAGTAAGCAAGCATAAAGAAAACGCTCACTGGCTACAAATGTGATTGGTTGACCAAGCAGTCAAATAAATCTATGAAAATAGCAAAAACACCTCTATACGTTGTCTTACATACAAAGTACGTATTCCATCATCCCAGCATCAAGGTCAAGGTCACAAACCAGGTCAAATGTTACACAAGGTTTTTTTGTTTGTCTGGCCCATTGCTATGCTGTATATTGCAATGTTGTATTTGTAGATGCGTTTTTACAATGTACTGTGTGCAGTACTCTTGTTGGAAATTATTGGGTTTATGTAGGACTCTCTCTACATACCTCGAACATCTTGTGAGAATCACATAAAATGATTCAGCACAACAAGTCTGTAAGAATAATGAGAGTTTCTGTGTCACATTATTCATAAAAAGCTTATGTGAAACTTTAAAGCACACTTAAGTGTTTTAGATATACCAGCATCCATCTCTGTGATTTCTAGTATCACTGACACTGAACTACGAGATAATTAAAGCAGTTATGTCAGTTCAAATTCTACAAATGCAGTGTAAACCAAATTGAATAGGATTTGCACTTTACACTAAAGAAAATATTCTCACATAATCTCATGAATCCCAACAGCTCTTCCTTCACACAGCTTGACAAGAGCATAATGATGCATGGTGCTCTGAACAAAAAAAAATAACTCGACAGATTGAGCTAAGTGATTCCACATACCATACAAATTGTCAGGTCCTCTG
>JBBPBX010007411.1:46855-65392 GCA_038048925.1 Garcialebias charrua
CTTATTTGAAATTTAGAATACAGCATAACATTTTCCAATATTTTATTGTATAAAATCCATTAGTACATCAAGGGGTTGTAAAAAAAATGTTAAAAACAGGGTCTTTTATCCATTTTATTAATAAAATAGCACTCAGCTGGCAGGTGGAGCATCCTGCAGGTGGTCTCAGTCAGGAGTGTTTGGGACGCCTCGTTCTGCTGTCCATCGTGGTGTCATCCACCTGCCTAAAAACCCAGAGGACCTGCAGGTGGTGTCCTGTGGGTTTGCAGAGCTGGCAGCCACAGAACCTTTTGTTGTTTTGAATTAACTTACTGTTAATAAAATGAATTATAGACAACTAGTTTTTGTAATCAATTTATTTTTTCAAAATTAGAACAAAACAAAGACCAACACATTTTTCAAACTCATAAATAATATACCGGTAATTTATTTACCGGTATTTGCATTTTTTTCTAGAATACTAAATAATCTTTCCATCATCTCCCTACTTTCATTCAACCTTCTCTCTTCTGCCTCCCTCTGCAGCTTCATATCCTCCCTCTGCAGCTTCATATCTTCTCTGATTAAAGGGGACCACACATGCAAAATTCACTTTTTAATGTTTTTTTACTCAAATTTGGGTATTTACTTCATAAAGAAACAGTCCTAAGGCCAAAAAAATGCACCCAGTGGTTTATTTACTATAAGTAGATTTATTTATCTTAGATAGAAACGGGCCGATTGCACTTCCTGCGGTTTGTGACGTCACAAACCGCAGCCACAACCCACACCAAACCTGAGTCCAGCCCCTCACCTAGCAACCACTGGTGCGGCTCAACCCACTTCACTATAAAAGACGTCACGGTTGCCGAGCAGTTTAGGAACTGACCTGGCGGTCATTTATTTATTTATTCATTTATTTAGCCCCCGGGGGGGCTATGGGCTCAGCCCTGCTCCAGCCAGCAGCACATCTTGAGTAAAACCAGAATGTTTTATTACCTTGTTTGAATGAACTCTGTCTCGTTAAAACTGTGCAAACACACTCTCGCGGTTTGGACTTGTTTCTTATATGATGGAGGACTGCTCTTGCACAACTGTCAGTTTGGTCGAGCGGTTAAGACACTTGAGCGGCACGCAGGAGACTAGAGTTCGCGTCCTATCAACGGCATCGTTTTTTTTTCCCTTTTTATTTAAAGCCTTTTGTTTCGGAGAAATCGGGGTGAAACTAGATATATACATCGACATAATAATACTTTATAATTGTTATTTTTACGTTTTAGTTCAATTTTTAGTGTAATATCGCTCCCAACGCGTAGCCGGCAGAAAACTGTGCACACACACACACACTTACTCGCGGGACAACAGTTTGTACCATCAAGCACCACTGATCGATATATTTTCAGATTAGCAACTTATTTATTTTAAGAATACCTTTCACTTCATCAAAATCTAATCAAAACTTCAGCGTTCTAAATGTAGGTGGTTGTGATTGTTTCTTATACGATGAAAGACTGCTTTTTGCATAACTGCCCGTTTGGTCTAGAGGTAGTGAACTGGACTCGTAATCAGAAGGACACGGGTTCGCTTCCCGGTCACGGCATCTTTTTTTTTTTTTTTTTTTCCGGAGAGATCGGGCTGCAGTTAGCTGCTGGCTTTTGAGGACAGTGTGGGTCCGGTCCGGTCAGAGGTTAGGTTGCCTCATATGGACAAATTAACTGGAAACACTCTTTGCGTTTGTCTGGATTGGATGTGCAGCCAGCCGTGGACCAAAGCGCTGCATGCAACTAGCAGGAGCTACGCGGGCTGTTTGTTACCGAAGGAGGAGGAAGAGCTCGGATTCGGGAGAGCATGATAAAAAAGAGCAGCTAATGGCGGCGCACACAAACAGCTTTCGGTAAGTTATTTTTTAAGCTAGCACTAACAGTAAGTCAAACGAGTAATAAAAAAAGGCTAATTTTAAAACAACAACAGATTTGAGATACTGGCAGTTACAGAGGGCGGAGACAGAGTGGCCAGAGTTTTGACGGGCGTGGACTTCAGAGCTCATTATCATAAACAGGTCGTTTAGAACGGAAGTTAGAAATGGCAGAATTAAAAAGGGTATAATTTATTATCTAAGAATTATTTTTTGTATTAAATTGAATGAACGGGGTCTGGATAGCACACAGACATACCATAAAAATTAAAAAAACCAATATGTGGTCCCCTTTAAGTCCATTAACTCATCCTCTCTGTTCTTCTTCCTCTTTCTTCCTCGTCTCTGTTCCAGTCTTTCCTCCTCCTCAGCCCTGTCGTCCTGGTCACCCACTGCTGTGCTTGGACCTGGATTGTCCTCACGGATGGAGGAAATTAGGACAGGAGGTGCAATGCAAGGTCTCTGTCCTAACGCCTCATCCATGAGGACAAACCAGGGCCACGTCGAAGCAGTGGGCTTCCCACTCACTCCTTCCCCTGACCCTGGATATTTGCAGTCCTGAACAGAGGAAATAAGATATCACAGTTGGCAAAAAGAGCAACAAACTTTTTTTTTTTTTTAAGTTTACATGTACATACCGGATTCCAAAAAAGTTGGGACACTAAACAAATTGTGAATAAAAACTGAATTTAATGATGTGGGGATGGCAAATGTCAATATGGGCTCATTTATGAAAGTGACCTGCTAAAACTAAAGAACAATGAACAGCAATGGTAGAATTTCCTTAAACAATAAACAAACAAACAATAAACAATAGAAAACAAAAGAGAGAAAAAAAATAATAATATTTTTTTTGACTAAATAAAGGTTGAATGAATGAATAACAACATAGATGACAGATCAAAAGTTTAATCTAAGTAAATGTAACATCTTAAAGGCAAAATATGTTGATTCAAAATTTCACAGTGTCAACAAACCCCCAAAAAGTTGGGACAAGTAGCAAAAAGTGGCTGGAACGCCAATCAATGCTCCGTTCAGAAGCCTGCCTCACTGATGGTATGGGGTTGCATGAGCGCTTGTGGCATGGGCAGCTTGCATGTCTGGAAAGGCACCATTAATGCAGAGAACTATGTTCAGGACTTGTCGCAACTTTTTTGGGATTTGTTGACGCCATGACATTTTGAAACAACATATTTTTCATTTAAAATGATACATTCTCTCAGTTTAAACTTTAGATCTGTGATTTGTGTTCTATTCTGAATAAAATATTAGATGTTGGCACCTCCACATCATTGCATTCAGTTTTTATTCACAATTTGTTTAGTGTCCCAACTTTTTTAGAATCTGGTTTGTATCAACAGAGCACGTACAAATTATATAATTCATTACACATGTACATACTTTGTATTTCTTCTTTAAATTGTCCCATTTCTTTTTAGCCTGCAGAGGATTTACTTTATCCTGCAGGCCCATCTTCTCCAAAATTACCCTAATAACATCAACATAAAATGAATGAAGAGGGGAAACATGGAAAATAATGTCTTAAACCCACATTGAAAAACAGTTTTCACAGCACAACACAAGAGGTTGCAGGTTATGTACAGTACAGTATAGGGTTAATGAAACTGTACTCAGAAGCATAAGATGAATCTTGTACCTCCACGCCACAGCTGCAGAATGTTTAGCCCCCGTAAATAGGTGGCTGTTATTATTCCGAAGCTTAATAAAATCCTCGGTCTGCTCCTTGCTCCCTAAAAAACAGAAGAATAAAATTAGCTTAGCGGCAATAAATGTCGCTAAATGTTTTGAGAAACTGGTCATGTCCCACATCAAGGCAACCGTCAACATCAATGAGGACCCTCATCAATATGCATACCGTGAGAACCGATCAACAGAGGACGCCATTTCTTCCGTGGTCCACACTGCTCTCACCCACCTGGATCAGAAAGACTCATACGTGCGTCTGCTCTTTGTGGACTTCACATCTGCCTTCAACACCATGATCCCCCAAACTCTGATAGACAAACTATCTACACTTGGACTAAGCCCCTCTATTTGTAACTGGATACTAGACTTCTTAACAGACAGACCACAGTCCGTGAAGATCCACAACTTCTCCTCCTCCACCATAACCCTCAGCACTGGCTCTCCTCAGGGATGTGTGCTGAGCCCCCTTCTGTTCACTCTGCTCACATATGATTGTACAGCCACACTTCCAGGCTGTCATATTGTTAAGTTTGCAGATGATACAGCGGTGGTGGGATGCATTACAAACAATGATGAGTCCAGCTACAGACAGGAGGTGGAACACCTGGAGAGCTGGTGCAAAGAGAACAATCTTCACATGAATGTGAAGAAGACAAAGGAGATGATTGTGGACTTCAGAAGGAACAAACACACCCATGCCCCACTGAAAATAGGTGGGTCTGCAGTGGAAGTGGTCTCCAGCTACAAATACTTGGGTGTACACATGAATGATAACCTCAGCTGGAGCAACAACACCACCAGCCTGATCAAGAAAGGTCATCAGAGACTCTACTTCCTCAGACGGCTGAGACGAGCTGGTCTGAGCAGCCCAGTCCTCACCTCCTTCTACAGGTGTGCAGTGGAGAGCATCCTGTGCTCCAGCATCAACGTGTGGCATGGAGGCTGCACAGTTGAAGAGAGGAAAGCTCTGCAGAGAGTGGTGAAGGCTGCACAGAAGTCTGTTGGAGTCAGTCTCCCCACCATCACAGACATTTACACCTCCAGATGCAGGAAAAGAGCCACCTGCATCATGAAAGACCTCACTCACCCAGCACACTCACTCTTTGCCCCACTCCCCTCAGGACGGAGGTTGAGGAGCATCAAGTGTAGAACCACTAGACTGAGGAACAGCTTCTACCCTGAGGCTGTTAGACTCATGAATAAATAAAAATAAAATAAAAAATAAACACTGCAAAATATCACATCATACTGATGCTGATCTGTTTTCTTGTTGCTGTGTTCATCTGTGACCATCTGCTCATACAAACTCATGTTCGTGCTGCTGTGTATTACTAGTTGATGCTTTTCTTAGTTAGCTGTGTATTACTAGTTGATGCTTTTCTTAGTTAGTTCTAGATGTTATTACTGTTTTTCTCTTTCATTTGTTGTTGGATGTAACTGGGACCTCGTGTACATAATCTCGTTTTCATCTCATGTACCACATGCGGTGCAAATGACAATAAAGACTCTCTGACTCTCTCTGACTCTGACTCTGATAATACGACGGGACCCGTTGTACGAGCTGACAAAAGATACAAAAAATATCTACGCAAATGACAAAAGACTAACATCCGCTTTAATCATTTATGTCATAAATCATAACCGCTTTAGGCTTTTTGTTTTGTTTTTGTTTGTTTGTTTTGTTTATTGTTTGCACAAAAAGAAACAACACACGTAAAAGAAAAGTTTTTAAAAAATGTGCAGGAGAGGTCATAAAAACCCTAATTGGGCTTACAAGCGCACCCCCCCCTTCTAAAAAAATAAAGAAAAAAAATCATAAGAGCTTTATACATAAACTTACATCTTACTTTAAACACACACAGTTACATACTAAAGCAAAAAATAATAATTGAAATTAAATACATTTAAATTGTCAAAAAATATTAAAATTATAAATAAAATTTAAAAAAAAACTAATGTGTTAGAAAATCTATAAAGTTTTTTTTAACTTTCTTTTGAATACAGATAATGTTGTACATGATTCACTTAATTGTTTCAAACTGTTCCACAGCACAACACCCTGATACATGAATGAAAATTTAGCAACAGTGGTTCTACAGAAGGGTATATGTAAATCACACTTCCTTCTTGTAGAGTATGAATGATAATAAGAATTGAGCTCAAATAAATTATGAAAATATTTAGGTAAAGAAAGTGGAATACATATAACTTTATACATTAGGATTCCTGTTTGATACTTATTCACATCATAGATTGTAAGAATTTCTAATTTTTTAAAGAGAGGTGTGGATGGAGCTAAATATGGCGAGTTAGTGACAATTCTTACAAAAGACTTTTGAAGTTTATGGATTGACTGCAAGTAAGAAGGATAGGTACTAGCCCAAATTAAATTACAGTAAGAAATATGGGGATAAATTAAACTATTGTACAAAGTCAATATAGTACTTGTTTTTAAATATGGTTTAACCTTTTTTATAATACCTAAAGATTTAGAAATCTTCTTATACACTGATTCACAATGATTCTTAAAACAAAGTTTCTCATCAAGATAGACACCTAAAAACTTTGTTGATGAAACATTAGAAAGTAAATGTTTATTAATATAAATTTTAGTTTTTTCTGGATTGTAATTTTTATTCTTATTCTTAAATAAGATGAAATTAGATTTTTTAACATTAAGTGATAGTCTATTTAACTGAAACCACTGAGCAAATTGACTGAGCCCATAATTTGCCTTATCAATAAGTGAGTCAAAGTTACCATCAGCAACAAAAAGATTGGTATCATCAGCAAATAAGATAGGTGTCAAAACACTAGATGCTTTTGGTAGATCATTAATGTATATGAGAAATAATAATGGACCCAAAATGGATCCTTGTGGAACTCCACATTTTAGGACATCTCGCTTTGACAATTTACCATTAAAAATTACAATTTGCTCTCTGTTGTGTAAATAATTTTCAACCCATTTCAGAACCTTATTTTTAAAACCATAACAAGACATTTTTGATAACAAGATTTCATAATCCACAGTGTCAAAAGCTTTTGATAAGTCCAAGAAAATTCCTAGAGCATATTCATTTTTCTCAAAAGCAGTTGAAATCTTTTCTCTAAGATGCAAGAGAGCCATATATGTAGAATGATTCCTTCTAAAGCCATACTGATGCTCATACAAAATATTGTTGGCATCAAGATGCCTCAAGATTCTAGAGTACACCAATCTCTCAAGTATCTTAGAAAAGCACGGGAGAACTGATATGGGGCGATAATTTGAAAATACAGATGGGTCATCAGCTTTAAACAGAGGGATGACCTTGGCAAGTTTTAGATCTTGTGGGATAATACCAGATTCAAGTGACAGGGAAAAAATAAATGTTAACGGAGCAACAATTATAGGTGCAACTTTTTTGATAACATAGGCTGTAATTTCATCATGGCCAGCAGAAGAGTTTTTAAGATTCTTAATGATGTCAAGTATTTCTAAAGGTTTTATTGGATCAAACGTATTTAAAGAGGGATAATTTTCATTTATGAAATCAGAAGGAGAACCAGAAACATTATCAATATTCTTTGCAAGGTGTGGTCCCACATTTATAAAATAATGACTAAATTTATTTGCAATTACTGTTGGATCTGTTATGATTGAAGTGCCATTCTGAAATGTAGCCTGGGATGGGGTAGAGGCATTTTTCTTATTGAGTAGTACTTTTAAAATATCCCATGTAGTTTTTGAATTATTTGATGATTGAGTAAATTGATCGCTATAGTAATTTCGTTTAGTATTTCTAATGAGGTGATTATAATTATTCCTATGATTTTTGTATGTAGCTAAATTTAGAGGACTTGGGTTTTGTAAATATCTTTTATATAACTTGTTTTTCTTTAATGCAGATTTCTTAAGTTCTGGAGTAAACCATGGTTTGTTAAATTTTACAGAACTTCCTTTACCTTTAGAAATCAGAGGAAAACATTTGTCAAAAACGTAACGAAATTTTGCATAAAAAACCTTATAGGCCACATTCACATCAGAAACTTCATATACTGTTTCCCAAGACATATTTGCAAGTATACTTGAGAAGTTGTTAACGTTACGTTCATTGAAATTTCTAAAATAAATTAATTTTGATTTATTTGTGGACAGATTGTTAATTACGGAAGAAAACTGAAAAACAGGAAGGTGGTCTGAAATATCAGTATAAAGAATACCAGATTTTATAACATCAGTCAATGCATTAGTAAAAATATTGTCTATCAATGTAGAGGACTGAGGAGTTATTCTAGTGGGCTTACAAATGAGGGGATAAAAATAATTTGAAGACAAAATATTTGTAAGGTCATCTATGTGATGTTTGTTTTCATTCAAGAGGTTGACATTGAAGTCACCTAATAAATAACAAAGTTTACCCTCTTTAGCAACAAGTTCTAAGATATCTGAAAGACATTCTTTGAAATTGTTTATGTCTATATTAGGAGGACGGTAGATACATCCTACAATCAATTTTCTTTTCATAGATTGAACCTCAATAAAAACACATTCTGTATTACAGCCATGAAACTTCTCTTCAAAATCAGATCGCTGTCTGAATTCAAGGTCCTTTTGAACATAAAGAGAGACTCCTCCTCCTCGACTTCCTCTACATCGGTGAACAGCTGTGTAACCATCAATATTAAACAGTGAATGGATTTCATCATTTAGCCAAGTTTCGGTCAATGCAATTATTGTGAACGTATGGTTCAGTGATGCAAGATAATGGTAAAAGTGATCATAGTTTTTTGAAAGACTTCTTATGTTAAGGTGGAGAGAAGAAAAGGTGTTGGACATTTTACAAGATGCAATGAAAGAGTTGAACTGATTTTCATTAAAATAATTACATGTAGAAGGATCGTAAATATTAGACTGGTTTCTGTCATAGGTGTTTGGGTCTATTGAAGAATATTCTGATGAAAAGAATAAATCAGGATTAAAACAGGTATTATAAACCTTATCATGTTGTGGCTCAAAAGAATGAAAAACCAAATTATTATTAGATGTTAAGTTTGGAGGGTCACTACCAGAAGTTACATTAGTACATAAATTAATTTGCATTTGCTTCTGGGAACATGGAACATGATCTACCATAAGATGAACAGAAAATTAAAAACATGGTTGTGAATGCCTGGGCAACAGATTAATGATTATCCTCCTCATTTGAACCCATGTGCCGCTCTCTCGTAGGACGCTCACTCATGGGTCGCACTATGAGTCTATCATAATTCAGATAGGCCCATTCTCCTCTTGCTCTTGCAGCTTTCATCTCAGGCAGAAGTTCTTTACGCTTTTGACGCACGGCCTCTGAATAGTCCTCGTTGATGTAGATGTGTGAGCCTTTCAGTTTGTTTGCTTTTGACAGGATGAGCTGTTTGTCTTTATATCTATAGAGTTTAACTATTATTGGTCTTGGTCTTTTGTCACCATCCTTCATTGGCTTTCCAAGACGGTGTGCAGAATCGATTTCAATGTGTTTTTGATCGATGTTCAATTTGACATTTAGAATTTCTCTAAATTTTTTCTCTGAGTCAGGCCATTTTTCATTTGGTGATTCTGGGATACCATCAAGAATAATGTTGTTCCTCCTGGAATGGTTTTCCAGATGGTCAACTTTGGCCATCCATTTGTTGTTCTCAGCTTTCAGAGTCTCTGCATTAGACTGAAGATGTTTGACAGTGTCAGTAGTCAAGGCCTGTAAAGTAGTTTTCAGTTCATCAACTTCTTTTTGAGAGTATTCTAGGCTCCTTTTGAGGTCCTGTACTTCTCTACTCAAATCATCGTAGCGTTTGTTGTTGGAATCATGGATCATTTGCACAAAACTCTTGAAGTTGTTTTCTTGTTGTTTAATTAGGTCATTATAAAATGATTTTTGTTGATCCAAGAGGTCACGTACAGTTGAGAGAGAAACAGTGTCCTCATCACACTTTTTTGGTGGCATTTTTCAGATGAATAGACACAGTTTTAACAAGACAGTCCTACCAGTCACGTTGATTAGCCAGTCTGGTACTTGCGTATCCTTTAGAAGGCCACCTGTGCCTGGTGAGGCCTGGTGGAGCCTAGGCCCGATGAAACCCAGGCCTGATGGAATCTGGGCCAGACAGGGCCTGGGCCTGGTGGTGGTGGTGGAAGCCTGGTGGTGGTGTAGGCCTGGTGGAGCCCAGGCCTGATGGAACCTGGGCCAGACAGGGCCTGGTGGTGGTGGAGGCCTGGTGGAGCCCAGGCCTGATGAAACCAAGGCCTGATGGAATCTGGGCCAGACAGGGCCTGGTGGTGGCTGGACTGGGTGTGGTAGCTGTCAGAGGATCAAAGGCTCTGCTGCTGCTTGGCTGCTTGGCTGCTTGGCTGACGTAGAATCATGAAATTTGGTACACTTGTCCAACTCACCAAGATGCACAGAAAACCCTCTGGCACCAATGTTGTACAATAAATGTTAATTTTTTAATCCCACATTTTAACATAATTTACATTTAAAAGTGTATTCAGTCGCTTCGTCCGCCATTACTTTCATCCAAAATGTTCCCTCAATGCGCACTCGCAATGTAAACGCAATGCATTTTGGGATTGCCTCCGTCTTGAAGGATCCATCGGACCTGTCCTTCAAATTCGGGGAAAAGTAAGCCGCATTCGTCGGCTGCATTGAAGCAGTCTTCGAATTGGGACAGGCCTTATGTGTCCCTGTAGCCTAATGGACTTGCGACCTGTCCCGGGTGTACCACACCCCTCGCACAGTGATTGCTGGACATGGGCACTGGTGACCCCCGTGACCCAAAATGTAAGAAGCGGGTAAAAGATAATGGATGGATGGATGGATGGTTTAAGTACACTTTACAACAAACTCAGTTATTCACTGTTGTTTTTCGTAAGGTAACGATTGTTTACAATAACAAAAAGAAAAAATTTAATTTGTACTAAATTTATTGTATTATCTCCTTTCACAGCACCTTAACAGGCGGGCGTAGTGATGTACGGTATTTCTGAATTCAGAGCCTCCTACATTCTGCCCAGGAAATTCAAATACCAGGGTGCCAAAATGGTTGTGTAGACCCTCCTCCTTTGATTGACACCTCTTTTGACCAACTGGCTGGTGTCTCCAGAATTACTAATATCCACCGAGCATCATGTGTTCTGGATGGAGACAAAGCAGAATCATCAGCTCTGATGCTACAGAGGTAAAACCCAATCAAATTTCTGTCATGTGAGTACCGTATTTTCCACCTGATAAGTCTCACCTCTCTATAAGTTGCTTTGTCCAATTATTGGCAATAAATTGGAAAAATCCATAAACATGTCGCACCTCTATTTAAGTTGCATCTATTATGCATCACCGCTGACGCGTCGCCTATGTTACGCGTCACCGCCCTGCTGCATATGGCGGCCATAGGAGCTAGCGAGCACGGAAGGACTTTACAAGATTAACACGGTAATAAGAATTATTTGTTTGCTGAAAATTATAGCAAAGATGTGTCTTTGCTGAACTTTTCCTTAATAAATGAATGCAATTGTCAAATCAGCTGGATTAAAAAAGTAGTTTTGCTACGTGCAAAATGTGCATCCGCACGGGTGGGACCGCAGCATTTTCTTTAAAATTTAGCAAAATAAACGCTTAAAAAATATATTTCTTAGCTGACATTATAGCACAAGTGTTCCTGAACTTAACCGTTCCTTAATACATTCACAAAATGGTCAAATCTGCTGGATTTAAATTGTTTCGCTTTGACATCTTCCAAACTGTTGCGTGCGCAGCAAAAATAAATTATAAATAAATCGAATTTTAGCTCAAATGTCTCATACAGCTAACAGTTTGTAAATGTCCATGTAGTGATTACTTTCTCTAAGTTTGATAAAAATCTGTCCTGTGGTTTATGAGCTATTTGCTAAAACTTACACGGAAAAACAATGAAGCTAACCGCTGCACATTTACAAAGCTAAAACATTGAATTTTATCTTAAATGTCTCATACAGGTAACAGTTTGTAAATGTCCATGTAGTGATTACTTTCTGTAAGTTTGATAAAAATATGTCCTGTGGTTTCGTAGTTCATACCTCCAGAGCAGGAGGCCGGGCAGCGACAGAGTGAGTCCGACTAGAGGAGGCTGCCTTCCGACACATGAGCTGGAAATGGTCGGTGGACTCTCTGGAAATGTCAGAGCTCCAGAGCAGGAGGCCGGGCTGCGACAGAGTCAGTTCGACCAGAGGAGGCTGCCGTC
Source organism: Garcialebias charrua (assembly GCA_038048925.1). Lineage (NCBI taxonomy): Eukaryota > Metazoa > Chordata > Actinopteri > Cyprinodontiformes > Rivulidae > Garcialebias > Garcialebias charrua. The sequence continues at coordinate 58,692 of JBBPBX010007411.1, forward strand.
GGACACATGAGGTGGGAACGGTCGGTGTACCCTAGCGGGCAAAAGTGGTACTGCACGCCTAGCGGCCGAAAGTGGTACTGTACCATTTTTTGCCAAAATGAAAAACGGTCATATTTGAGCCAAAAATTGGTCTAAAAACACGGGAAAAAAATCAAAAACAGGTCTCAATGCTCAATAAGTCGCAGGGCATACAAATTAGACAAAAAGGTGTGACTTATAGACCGGAAATACGGTATGCAGTTTTACCAGGTGAAATCTAAAATGGCTCCCGGAAATCCAAGCATAAAGTTATTTCTTTGCATGCAAGTGCATACTCTTTAGAAAAGGTAGAACAATTTTTTTTCCCAATTAAAAGATGGCAAAACATGCTTAAACATAAAAAAATGCTTTTACTGTTTACTTGTGTAGAGCGATTACTTGTGATATTGAAAAGGGTTTTATAGAGCATGCATTATATTGTATATAGATATATTGTATTTATAATAAACACAGAATCCAATCCAAGAGGTTAAAAAATGTAAACATTTCTCTTCAAACTAGATCAAACAAATTTCGGAAAGTTGTACATTGAACAAATATTCTTGTTAGCCATTAACAAGTCACTTGGAAAAAAATTTACTTCCTATTATTTTAAGTGTTTTTAAATAAACCTATCTAGAAAGATCATTCATATAATTTAGGAAAATAAAAGTTAATGTAATGATAAATGCGTAAAAACTTCCCATCCTTGACACAACTGCTGTTAATGTTATCAATTTATGTTTATGTTTATGTTTATTAAATTTGTTCATTTTTTTACAAAAGAAACAATACAAGGCAATCTCATGATAGTGTACAAAATGTAATTTATGTAATGAAATGTAATTGAAATGTATGTATGTATGTATGTTTGTAAATGAAATGTAATGAATGTAATTTAAATTAAACATGCTTCAAATTTAAGTTAATGAGCTATATTTAAGAGTCTGAGCAACAGCTTTTCAGAAATCTATGTGTTTTAAATTTTGTACTCATAGCACGCTTGTTTTTTTCTGTCACTTTATCGAGACACCTTCCTGTGTTGATGTATGAGTCTGTATGGTTTGAGCGAGATTGTTGTGAGCACACATTTGTGCTTGTGCCCTGAATTAGACTGACATTTCATGCTTGAATTACTTCTTGACATTTAGTTTAAGGAAATATCATGGTCTGCTGACCTGTCCAGAAGTAACAACAAACAGATGAATAGAAAATATGATGAAATCCTGCATAAGGATACTTTCATTTTAAACAGCATATTACTGTCTATGTGAATATAATACTGGTTTGCACTATTATACTGTATACAGTATATATATTTTTTAATGATGTATGCATTTTTTTAGTTTGATTAGTCTCAATTAAATGTGCACAAACCCTGCTGTGTTAGATGGGGGTCATATGACGAGTCTGCTACAGGAAAATTTCCCTGAGGCCTTTTTTATGTGATGACTTTTATGATTTATTCATTTCCTGGTATAAAGAAAAATTAAATGTTGAACTGATAAACAGGTCTCTTGAATGCCTTGAGATTGAAGAGGTAATTGTCTTTCAAAATGCTTTTTTTTCTTATTCAATCAATCTACATGACTGGAAATGTAGCAAAACACAAATGACAACCCAGACTGCCATATTCCCACCCTGACAAGATCGCATTAAAATTATTAATTGTCTTGAGCCAGTGGTGAATTTTCAGAGCCTTCAGGTTAAAGAGAATCCTGAGAAAAATGGATATATTTAATAAAGTGTAAGAATTTTATTTGAACCATTTTCATAATAAATTAAAATAAGGTAGTCACTTTGTCTATAAAACTAGCACAAGCTTGTTTATATGTTTTTGGTGAGAATGTTGCACACTTTTTTGTTGAGACAAAGATTTATTCATATTAATCTGTTGTACATGGTAGACAGGGTTTGTGGCATTTGTGTCAGAATGTCCTGCCATTCAAACAAACGAAAATGTAGGTCTTGACTGACAGTTTGATCAACCAATAAAATTTGGAGTGTCAGTCAATTAATGCTATTATTATTATTATTATTATTATTATTATTATTATTATTATTATTATTATTATTATTATTATTATTATTATTATTATTATTATTATTATTATTATTATTATTATTATTATTACCCTGATGCATGCTCAATAATCCAGGTAGAAATATCCAAAAAAGCTAAGTCTGGTCAAAAACCAAAACAAAACAAAGCAAAAAAACCTGTAGAAACGTTTCGTCTTTCGTCCGAAAGACTTCCTCAGTCTGAGAAGCTTCTTCTTCTTCTTCTTCTTCTTTTAGTTTAATGGCGGATTGCAAACAGCGTTCAGGTGCATACCGCCACCTACTGAGCAAGAGTGTGTAGCTCATGGCCTCCTATTCCTATATTCTACTTTTAATATTAATTTTATGTAGATAAATGAACAACTCTTTTCTAACATCTTTTATTTTATCCTTATCCCCTTCAGTCCCTAAAATTCCTCCCATACTCCAAACTCTCCCTGCCTCTTTGACTTTTCTTTTCAATCTGTCCCTTTCATTTGTATATTTAATGCACTCCATCAGTACATGTTCTACACTTTCTGTTTCCCCACATTCCACACATCTACTGTCATTCCGTTTCCCTATCAAGAACATTGTATCATTTAGAAGTGTATGGCCTACCCTCATTCTCATTACTATCACCTCTTCTCTTCTACATCTTTCTCTATAATTATTTATTGTAACTGATTTTTGTATTTTGAATAATCTTCTTCCTTTCTTGTCTTCATTCCATCTTTTCTGCCATTTTTCTTTTTCTTTTCCTTTAATAATTGACTTACCCTCTCCTTTCCCTAACGTTATATTAACTGTTATTTCTCCTTTCAATGCTTTTTTAGCAAGTTTATCTGCTCGTTCATTCCCTTCCACCCCCTCGTGTGCTGGTACCCAACAAAACTGTACATCAATTCCACCTCTGTGTAACCGGAATAATGTGTGCTGTATTTCCAAAAGAAGGTCTTTCCTGTCGTTTCCTTTCGACTGCATACTTTCTATGACAGCCTTTGAATCAGTGCATATAACCACCCTATCAGGCCTAACCTCCTCAATCCATTGCAAGCTAAATATAACTGCCACCATTTCTGCTGTGTATATTGAAAGTTGATCCGATATCCTTTTGGAAATACAAACTTCAAATTCTGGGATATAAACTCCTATTCCCACCCACCCCTTTGTATTTTTTGAGCCATCTGTGTAAATTTCCATATAATTATAATATGATTCTCTAATGTATTTGCTGGTGTTCACCCCTATTTCATTTACGTTCCATTCTTTCTTCATTTCTAGTATTTTCATATCAACTTCACTTTCTGGTATTAACCAGGGTGAGATAACGCTATTTGGATTAATCTGTGCAAATTCTATATTGTCTATTCCATATATTTCCGCTAATTTGTTTATTTTCCACCCAAATCCGTTTCTATGATATTTGTTATATTCCCAACAATCCTCAATTGTCGTTGCTGCAGGATTTTCTTTACTTCCTTTGAGTTTAATCCAGTAAGTTAATGACAGTTTAGTTCTTCTCATTTCTAACGGAGTTTCACCACTTTCTATAAGTATTGCATTAATTGGGGTTGTCTTTATTGCTCCTGTGCACACACGTAATGCTCTGGATTGAAGTCTATCTAATTTTTGAAGTGTTGAATTTGCTGCTGCTCCATACACTATGCATCCATAATCCAACGTTGATCTCATGAGAGCTCTGTATATATTTAAAAGTGATTGTTTATCTGCTCCCCAGTTATTACCTGCCACTGCTTTCATTAGATTTATTACTCTTTTACACTTTGTCTCTACCTGATTTAAATGACATTGCCATGTGTATGAACTGTCTAACCATAAGCCAAGATATTTAAATTCACTAACCAATTGTATAGGTTGTCCATATAGTAAGAAATGTTCATCTTTTATCTTCTTTTTGTTTGTTATCATCATGTATTTAGTTTTGCTTACAGACAGTTTGAAACCCCATTCATAAGACCTGGGGCCTCATGTATCAAAAACCTGCGTGGATTTCCTACTGAAAAGTGACGTACGGTGAAATCCAGAAAAGTGTCTACGCACAAAAAGATCCAGATTTATCAAACTGTGCGTACACCTGAATCCACGCACATTCCTTTTGTACATCACAATTGACGTGGAACTGAGCGCACGTGAGACACCTCCCCTGACACGCCTTCATTTACATATGTTAAACAGATGCAAATTACTTCCTGCATGTGTGAAGGACATGTTTGTTTGATCCCTGCGCGATCAGAAATCATTTCTAGATTCGGGAAAATAATGAATTTAATATAATATGAGTGAGGACAAACATCCTAAGTAAGAATAGTAATAAAATGTGTTCATCATGCAAAGAACGAGTGATTGTGTGTCGGTATGCGCACCCTGCTGTGGTGCGCGAACCGGCTCATTCATTCATTCTGTGTGGAAATATTAACTTTGCGCACGAGTTTATTACCATTATTACTGTAAACACAGAGGAACTTACTTGGATGTTTGCTAGAACATAGATCTTTGTTTATGTAGATGATGTGAAGAAACGAGTCTGTGCGTCTTGGTGGAGACATTTCATGACATCACGTGATGTTGGCGTCTCCAGACGCTGCGCCCTCCGCAGCCCTGTGCGCAGTCTGTCTGTGAAGCTTTTACTCTCCTACAAGTTATATAAGGTGTACTTTCACGTGTCATTTTGGAGAAATCTACAATAAACGCAGATAATGAAACACCTCCAGCTGCCGTGTCGACACCGGTGAGGGTGCGCGCGCGCTCCAAGCGCGACCACTCAGCCTTTGGAATCATATGGATGAGACATTCCATTGGACATGATCCGGCTTTGTGTGGACTGGACTGCACAGTCCCGATCGACCTGCAGCTCCCTCTGTGGAACAGTTTGACCGCTGCTTCTGTATGCACGCGTGATGCACGGCTCCCCAGAGCGCAGCAGCAGTGCCAAACTGAAAAATTATTATTTCTGAAAACGGCTGATAAGCCATATCCTAGATCGGAAAATTATATCTGTTTCTAAATAAATGCTCTGCGTGTTACACTATTTATTATAACCTCCAGTAAGGCTGAATGAATCCGTTCCTGTTAAATTTATTTTTGGCACAACTTTGCGCGTCCTTTATTTCACTGCGTCATGTGGATGTAATACTTGTTAATCGTGTGTTTGGAGGGAATATTAATCATTTTCACATCATGAACAGTTAATAATAATAATAATAATAATAATGAATTCAATTTATAACGCACTTTTCATTAATGGAAATCTCAAAGTGCTACAAGGTGCAACATATTTGAATGTCAATAAGACAAATAATAAAACAATTAAAATCAACAACAGTATCAGCTAAGATCAAAAGTAGAATCATGAGGAGTAAAGTATGCTCGGTTGAAAAGAAAGGTCTTCAAGCCGCTCTTAAAGTCAACCACAGACTGTGGGGCTTCAGTTTCTCTGAAACACCTGTAAGTGTCGCCAAAGGAACAAGAACCACAGAAACGTGCGTACGCCTGCTCGGGAGCTTGCGTGGATATGTACCTGGATGCGCATATATTCACGTTCAGTTCAGTTTTGATACATACGGGGTTTTGCGTGGAAAGTGACGTGCGCAATGTTTTTGTGCGCACGCACGGTTGATACATGAGGCCCCAGCTCTCTATTTGATTAATTGCTTTTCTAATGCTTTTAACAACATGTGGAACATTTCTCCCCCTCATCCATATTGCTCCATCATCCGCATATAGTGCTGATTTGATGCTTCTGTCAAGATTTGCAAAGATATCGTTAATCATTATGTTGAATAAAACGGCTAATTACACTACCTTGAGGGGTGCCATTTTCCACTTTGAAGACTCTTGACAATTCACCCCCAACTTTAACTCTTATTGACCTATCCTTAAAGAAGCTGGCAATCCAGTTATATATCCTCCCGTCTATTCCCATTTGATCTAGTTTTATTAACAGTCCTTCCCTCCACATAGAATCATATGCTTTTTCTATGTCAAAGAATACTATAATCATAATTTCTTTCATTTTCAGTGTTTTTTCTATATCAGTACACACTCTTACTAGAGCATCTACTGTGGACCTGCCAGTTCTAAAACCACATTGATATTTATTTATAAGTTCTCTTTTTTCCAGAACATACTTTAATCTTGTTACAAACCCCAAATGACCGGACCAAAATCACCACAAAATTAGACAATAATCAAGTTTTTATTTTCTGCTCTGATTGGCTCTGGTGTCGATCAGGGACCCTCTGGCTGGAGCAGTCTGTAGGATGGAGGAGAACGGTTAGTGGTCTGATGGTGAAATGAAACTTAACAGTCAATGAGAAATAGCCACTAACCGTCTCACAGATGGATGGGGTTTCAGAGCAGGGAGGAACTCCAGCTGATCAGGTCCGCTGCGAGTGGGGCTGTTGCCTGTGAAGGAATGCAGCCGGTCGCAGCGAGGGGTCCGTGACGTAATCCAGCAGGCGAACACCGGGAAGCAGAAGAGCAGATGAACCGATGGGGACAGGCGATGAGACAAAGTGAGGCGATCCAGGGTCAGTAACGAACGAATCCAGCAAACGTCAGTCCAAGAGGGAGAAGGCAGAGGCAGGTGAACAGGCAGGCAAGACGTCAGAACCAGGAAA
>JBBPBX010007412.1:0-15726 GCA_038048925.1 Garcialebias charrua
TAGCTCAAATCTTCACATAGATTGCTAAATTCGTCCAGTTTTAAATTGTCCGCTATTAAAGACACCACAGCCCTCTGCCCAGTGTGACATCACATATGGTGCGTTCGAGTGTAATCGGATTTCCCATGATTAAACACGGCTTGAAGTTCAAAATCACTTTTAAAGCAAAATTAAAGTGATTTATCATTTTGTTTGCAAAAACAAACATATTTAAATGATAAAATATATATATTTTGAGCAATTTTATGAATAGTAAAAAAATCATGTCACAATCCCTTTAAAAATAATACAGGAGCGTTTATTTATATTGTAGAGAAATAATGCAAAATGTGTTATTTCATGATTTATAGCAGATTTTAGCAGAAGCTCCGGGAAGATCTGCCCCTCTCCAAATATGGGCATTCACATCACTAAAGATTCCGCCTTGGAGTTACAGGCGGAGTTTTAATAAGCCTTCATCAACTTCCATGACCGCTGCTCTAAGAGAGGAAAAAAAAAAGAGAAGCGGTTGCTCACTGATGTCTGTCATATTCTGAGCAGCATCCACGTAGACATACTAGTTTAATTCGCTTGATCGCGACAAATTCATTCATTTCCGCATCGCCTTTTTATTCTCTCCCCTGACCAGACAGGTCGGGAGTAGAAAGGCAGCCGCAGCGCGGAGCTCAAGGCGCGCGGGCTTCCCCGTGCTCTCCCTGCTTCCCCGTGCTCCAGCAACAAGGCTGGGATAGAACCGAGCCCCGGCACGAACTTCAAAGCTGATGGAGCGGAACGGGGAGCCAGGGAGAAGCCGCGCGGCTCGCTCCTCTCTGGGCAGAGGAGAGGAGAGCAGCCAGCAACAGTCGCAGCGGTGTTATATCTTATTAAAAAGGTCTATAAAATAAATAAAAAATAAAAGCAGACCACTGGTCCAGTTGTACACAAAAATGCACCAGGAAATATGCAGTTTTACTCTCACTCTCATAAACCTCCATGGAAACTCACTCCTACCTTCTGCCTTGCTTTCTGGGTGGAGATCAATGTAACAAAAGGCATGACCCTTCGGGACTCTTCGGCCAGGTTTCCGGATTCATTCGGGAGTGGGTTTTTTTTTTTTTTTTTTTTTAACCCTCGCCTGGCCCAAATGCAAAAATGAAAATAAAATTCATAAAATACTACAGTAATTCTCCAATATGGTGAATTGTTACTGTCACGGTGGGTGTTGTCCTTTAATGTAAACAGATCTTTGTAGGGCGTGGCTTTCAGACCTCATTATCATAAACCGGTCGTTTTGAACGGAAGTGAAATTTGGCAGAATTAGAAAGGGGATATTTTATTATCTAAGCATTATTTTGTGTATAAAATTGAATGAAAATGGTCTGGAAAGCCCACAGATACACCACAAAAAATTATATGACCTACATTTGGTCCCCTTTAATGTAATTCTGTTTTTCAAATGTGATTCCGGCCACTTCCGCTTGGCCATTTCCATTTTGGCTTAATGTACAGGTAGTCCCCGATTTACGAGCGCTCTGATCTGCGAGGTTCCAGACTTACGAGCTGCGAATTTTTGGAAAAAACGAAAAAAATACTGAGTTTTCATGTGTTTTTTCACTACAGTTAGTTAGTTAAGCATATAAACACACGTTTCCGATCATTTTTATGCACTCAAAAGTAGTTTTTAGATGAAAATAGAGTGTTTTTAGTCGCGCTAGCGAAAACCGTTCCAATTTACGAGCGGATTTCCGGATTTACGAGAGAAATGGCGGCCGTTCCAAATTACGAGATTTCCGGTTTACGAGCGCCTCGTTGTAACGGATCTCGCTCGTAAATCGGGGACTACCTGTAATTCTGTTTTTCAAATGTGATTCCGGCCACTTCCGCTTGGCCATTTCCATTTTGGCTTAATGTAATTCTGTTTTCCAAATGTGATTCCGGCCACTTCCGTTTTGGCTTAATGTAATTCTGTTTTTCAAATGTGATTCCGGCCACTTCCGTTTTGGCTTAATGTAATTCTGTTTTTCAAATGTGATTCCGGCCACTTCCATTTTGGCTTAATGTAATTCTGTTTTTCAAATGCGATTCCGGCAACTTCCGCTTCGGCCACTTCCATTTTGGCTTAATGTACCGTATTCACCGGTGTATAATTCGCTCCTGTGTATAATACGCTTTGTCTAATTTTTGGGAATAAATCAGAAAAAAATGTACATTATACACTTCGGTGTTTAATGCGTGCTGCCGTTGCAGTCTTTTATGGCCACTAGATGGCGCCAAACCCTCCCCGACGCAACGCGTCATCCACCGCTGACGTTATGCGTCACCCCACCGCTGAGACAACCGGGAAATGTGGTCCATTGTGCAGCGCGACCTGAATTTAATTAAAATTTAACTACAGAAACGCCTAAAAATATATTTGTCAGCTGAATATATATGTTAACGTACCATACCATACCATACCATACCATTTTATTTATAAAGCACTTTAAACAGGAACAAGTCCACACCAAAGTGCTGGACAAACAAACACGCAACAGGCAACACAGACAATGAAGTACAACATGAAAAACATAAAAACATTGCAGATCATAAATCAAACGATCCAATACAAATCAGCTGGCATTGGCAACGTGTCTGTTTAATTTTTGTTAATAAATGATTACAAATCAGCTGAATTTAAAATGTAAACAACACGATGTGCGTACACACAACAGGCCCACAGGCCCGGTTTGGAGCGAGAGCTGAATTTAATTAAAACTAAACTACCATACAGAAACACTTTAAAAAAAATATTTGTTAGCTGAATATATATGTTAACATGTCTTGGTTTAATTTTTGTTAATAAATGATTACAAATCAGCTGAATTTTGAACGTAAACAACACGATGCTCGCACCCAGAAACGGTTTGCTGTAGTGCAGCAAGAACTGAATTTAATTAAAATTAAACTACCGTACAGAAACACTTAAAAAAAATATTTGTTAGCTGAATATATATATGTTAACGTGTCTCGGTTTAATTTTTGTTAATAGATGCACTTTGACGGTTACAACATACCGTAAATATTAGCGGCTTTAAAATTAATACAGCTCACCCCGCCCATAAAAATGACAGAAACAGAAACCTAGACATTGGCAAATCGAATGTAAGTGGTACTTCATCCATATTCAGAATTTGTGCTGGCGAGATGTGGTGGTCCTGGACTTGGCGGGCGACGAATGCGCGGAAGCTGGCGACCTTCTCCTCAAAGTCCGCTGGAAGTTTCTGGCACATCGTGGTGCGCGCCCTCAGAGAAAGCTGGTTTCTACACATGAATCTGTAGCACCACGATGCACCGCCAGCGAACTCCAAAATGTCCATGTTTTTGGCCAGAGCCACGGCGTGCAGCCGCAGCTGGACCGTGGAGACGCCTCTCCCGGCCGCGCGTTCTTCCAGAACCCACCGTTTGACTCGTTCCTCAAGCTGGGGCCAGCGGGCCTTCTTCCCCCTGTTCGCCCCCTTGGACCGCTTCATGGCGGTCAGCGAGACCTCCGCCTTTCTCCACAAGCAAACACAGGCCTCGTTGACCCCGAAGTGACGTCCCGCTGCTCGGTTGCTGTTTTCCGCAGCGAATTTCACGACCTGCAGCTTAAATTCTGCAGTATAGGACTTTCTTTTTGGCTGCATTTTCTCTCTTTGTTCTCTGTTCTCGGTTTCAGTGTGTTGTCTCGTTGGTTCTCCTGCTCTCTCTCAGTGATTTTGCGGTGGGTGATGGGTTTTTATCTGAATACACATAACAAGATACGCCTCGAGGTACAGTCTGCAGGTAAACAGACTACAGAGCGCCTTAGCGCCCATAGTGGCCGAAACTGGTACTGCACCATTTTTGGTACAGTGCATGTAAACAGACTACAGGGCGCATTAGCGCCCATAGCGTCCGAAACTGTTACTGCACCATTTTTGGACAAAATGAAAAACAGCGAATCAGACCTACCTACGGTAAAAATGGGTCTAAAAATATGGGAAAAAATCTGTAGATAATATGCCTCGGTGTATAATACGCATGATATTCAAATGAGCAAAAATACAGCGTATTATACACCGGTGAATACGGTAATTCTGTTTTTCAAATGTGATTCCGGCCACTTCCGCTTGGCCATTTCCATTTTGGCTTAATCTAATTCTGTTTTTCAAATGTGATTCCGGCCACATCCGCTTTGGCCACTTCCGTTTTGGCTTAATGCAATTCTGTTTTTCAAATGTGATTCTGGCCACTTCCGCTTCGGCCACTTCCGTTTTGGCTTAATGTAATTCTGTTTTTCAAATGCGATTCCGGCCTTTTCCGCTTGGCCACTTCCATTTTGGCTTAATGTAATTCTGTTTTTCAAATGTGATTCCGGCCACTTCCGCTTCGGCCACTTCCATTTTGGCTTAATGTAATTCTGTTTTTCAAATGTGATTCCGGCCACTTCCGTTTTGGTTTAATGGCATTCTGTTTTTCAAATGTGATTCCGGCCACTTCCGCTTCGACCACTTCCACTTTGGTTTAATGTAATTCTGTTTTTTTCAAATGTTGTTCATTTACACCTCAGGGCTACCATATCGATCAGAGTATATTTACAACAGCCACAGGTACAAAACAATGGAGGAGTGAATTTTAAACTCATCGGTCTCTTTCAGCTGTCGGATATTGAGAAGTGGATGAAGAGAGATAGAGATCAGCATGCGCTACAGCTGGATATGCTCTTTGTAAATAAAACAACTAAAACTCTGGGAGGTTGGGAGAAAACTTACTTGGGCTTTGTCTCAGCATCTGTGACTTGGCGAATAAAGACGGCGTCCTCAGGATGGCTAATGTCCCCTTTTTCGTGCATGTAGGAGGAGGCGATGGCAAGCACTGCGCCGTCGTTACTGAAAGCCAGCGATGCGATGCTGGTCGGATACCGGTGGAACTGGCACAGACGCTTCTTGTTAAATGGATCCCAGATATTCACAAAGCCATCTGAGCCACCTGGCAAAAGGAGAGGCTCAAGGTCAGTCTCAACAGCTTTAAACAGTGTTTCAGCTGTGATACAGATACTTAATGGATTTACACAAGAAGTCCTGACAGCTCTGTAACAGAGGGCACACTTGATTAAAGAAACCAAACATAAAAAATCTACTTTTCTCAAGCAGTAGCTAAACTGTACCTGTGGCAAAGGTGTTGTGAACACCGTGAAATGAAATGGCATTGACAGGGTAGACATGCTCAATTCCATCCTCTTTCAGCCGGTGGCACTTGAAGGCATATTTCTTCTTCTGAACCTCCAGGCTGGGATCCAGGTACTCCACAGCGACACGTCCTTCGATTGAACTCAAGACATAGCCCTAAAGCCACATATGAGGTTACTATCAAACTTCCTCAATAAATTTGATCCATCTGGTTTAATGCAGCCTGCATTTTATTTATAAATACAAACATACCTGTTTGTTAGGAAAGGCTCTAATGCAGCGAGTCTGGTACTTCAAACTGGACTCCCTTCTTTGCTGTACGTAGCCCATGTTTCTCAAATCCCAAACTAAGACTCGTCTTCCTGCTGTGCCAACAATCAGTCTATCTCCAGCCACAGAGAGTGTATACACCTTTGACAAAAATACAAGCGGTTTACTTAGTAATACTCAATTCACTTTTAAATAAAGCCATAAAACGCACCTGAAAGAAAAAGAACAATAATATTGACAGTAAAATTCTAGCCTCCTATTATCTAGGTACCGTATTTTCCGGTGTATAGGTCGCACCTTTTTATGGGTTTTTCAAGGCCTGCGACCTATACACCGGTGAGACCTATTTATGGATTTTTTTTCATATTTTTAGACCAATTTTTGGCTGGAGGCTGCACAGTTGCAGAGAGAAAAGCTCTACAGAGAGTGGTGAAGGCTGCACAGAAGTCTGTGGGAGTCAGTCTCCCCACCATCACAGACATTTACACCTCCAGATGCAGAAAAAGAGCCACCTGCATCATGAAAGACCTCACTCACCCAGCACACTCACTCTTTGCACCACTCCCCTCGGGACGGAGGTTGAGGAGCATCAAATGTAGAACCACTAGACTGAGAAACAGCTTCTACCCTGAGGCTGTCAGACTCATGAATAAATAAATAATAAGAATAAACACTGCAAAATGTCACATCATACTGATGCTGATCTGTTTCTTGTTGCTGCGTTCATCTGTGACCATCTGCTCATGTTCGTGCTGCTGTTTATAATGATGTTTTTCTACTACATTAGGGCTTAGTGTATTACTAGCTGATGTGATGTCTCTCTTAGTTAATCCTAGATGTTATTATTGTATTTCTCTTGCATTTGTTGTTGGATGTAACTGGGACCCTGTGTACATAATCTCGTTTTCAACACATGTACTACATGCGGTGCAAATGACAATAAATTCTCTCTGACTCTGACTCTGACTCTTTTTCCCTGTTGCATAAAATGGCGCAGTACCAGTTTCGGCCACCAGGGGGCAGTGCACGTGCAGTACCAGTTTCGGCCACCAGGGGGCAGTGCAAGTGCTGTAACCGCTAGGGGCATGAGTACCAGTACACCAACCCAAGAAGAAGAACGTTTCCAGCTCCTGTGCAAGTAGCGAGGACCTTCTCCTCCTGTGCCCGAAAAAACGCTCCTCTGCTCGGACTGATTCTGTCTGCCTCTGGGCTGGAGGTAGCTTCTGTTAGCTCTGTTTGTTTGCTGTTTGTTAGCAAGATAAGTCAAGAACCACTCAGCGGATTTTTCTGAAACTTACAGAATGGAATCACAGTGGGGACGTTTACAAGTGAGTACCTTTATTAGATGTTTGAGATAAAAAAAAAAAAAAACGATCTTTTTGTAGCATGTAGCTTCGAGTGTTAGCTTCTGTATTTGTTATAAATAACATTGAATCCACTCGGTGTATATTTATTTCTGCTTACAGAGTAATTATACCACTCCAATGTACTTAACTATGTCCTGGATGAATCATTTGAGATGAGATTCGATTTTTATTCGTGTCAGAGGCGGGCATGGTCTCGTGTTAGGCTTTGTTTTATATCTGTTTACTTCTGTTAACGTCGTAAATGGCTTCAAAACCACTCGGTGTATATTTATTCTGCATACAGAATGCAATTATAGGAGCTTTAATGTACGTTACTATGGTCTCGAGAAAACATTTGACATAAAATTCGATTTTTTATTCATTTTCTGAGAGACGGACTCCTCTCGTTTTTAGCTTTTTTAGCTTGTGGTTTTACTTCGGTTTGCTTAAATAGCTTCAAAACTACTCGGTGTATATTTATTTCTGCTTACAGAGTAATTATACCACTCCAATGTACTTAACTATGTCCTGGATGAATCATTTGAGATGAGATTCGATTTTTATTCGTGTCAGAGGCGGGCATGGTCTCGTGTTAGGCTTTGTTTTATATCTGTTTACTTCTGTTAACGTCGTAAATGGCTTCAAAACCACTCGGTGTATATTTATTCTGCATACAGAATGTAATTATAGGAGCTTTAATGTACGTTACTATGGCCTCGAGAAAACATTTGACATAAAATTCAATTTTTTATTCATTTTCTGAGAGACGGACTCCTCTCGTTTTTAGCTTTGTTAGCTTCTGGCAGACATTAGCAGCAGAGCTAAACACTCGGTCCATATTGCCGGGTTGACTCAGCGGTCACGCGGTGCGTCAGCGGTGGATGACGCGTTACGTCGGCGGTGACGTAGGTGCGACCTATACACCCGTGCGACCTATTTATGGATTTTTCCAATTTATTGATAAATATTGGACACTGCGACCTATACAACGGTGCAACCAATACAACGGAAAATACGGTAGTTTATACATACATATATATACATACATATACAATACATATACACACACACGCATACACACACACACACACATATATACAGTACATATATACATATACTGTACATACATATACATATTACAAAAAGTAATCAAGTAGTATGTCTAGAATGCTTGCCATTACTTTACTTAGGGAAAGGCAGTTATTTTCAAATATTCTGTTTTAATAAAATGGGCAACTTTAAAGAACGGAACCTTTTTTGTTCACTGGCACACACCAAGTTGTTTCCCAATGGTGCTTAACCAGTAAGGGTACTTTTTCAACACACCAACCAACCACTCCCCACTCTCACCAGAACACAGCCTCTTCCTCATCCCAGCACTTTTCTGTCATCAGTTTATTATGAAAAAATATAAAGTGAAAACTATGGTCATGGGCAGGGGTCTGCAACCTTAGGATCAAAAGAGCCATTTCTGCCCCTTTGTTCACTAGATTAAATGTGTCCAGAGCTGCAAAACTCACTGCAGTTGTCATTTTCAACTGGTGGCCCATGGCCCACTTTAAGTTTGTTAGAGGGAGGTTTTCTGGCCAGTAGGTGTTAAGTTATAAAACTAAAAACATCTAATGATTGTTAACATTTATTGATATTTTTTCCATTTTGAGACAAAAGAAAAGACTGGATTCCATCCATTATCTTTACCGTACTTGCATGCTTTTTACTTTCTGGGTTGTGGGGGATCACTGGTGCTCATATCCAGGTTGCAAGTCTATCACAGAAGGCTGGATTCTTGTAAAATATATATATAGTTTTTTATACAACAAACAATGAACAGTTCAGGCTTATGTGTTGTTTTTTTTAATTGTGGAGAAATTGAGTATCCTACTTTAAAGAAGAAGAAAAAAGCATAAAGTTAAAGGAGTATAATTTACTCTGTGTATTTGTACTAGTGTCCACATATTTGCAAAGGAAATGACAGAAAAACAGCTAAAACTAGTCATTTTTTGTTGTGGGTACAACATCCTATAAAATTCAGTTTTATGTTAGTTTTGGTCCAAGCTTGAAAGAGCCGCTGCGGAGGGACCAAAGAGCCACATGTGGCTCCAGAACCGCAGTTTGCAGACCCCTGGTCGTGGGTAAGCTCAGCTTACAGCCATAGCATGTGTGTTGATCCAGTTGATCAGTGAAAATGATGGAAAAACATTGACTGCTAACAGGATTAGAATATGTCAAAAAAAAAAAATTTTCAAAGAAACATCTAATTACTGCTAACGAATCTGAAGGCTTATGCTTAAAATGCCAATTATACATCTATTAAAAATTGATTATATATAGAAACATGGTTATAAATTAATATATGCATTTTTATACAATTTAATAGTTTTATTTCAATTCAATTCAGTTTATTTATGTAGCACTAAGTCACAACAGAAGTCATATCAGGGTACTGAACAGAAACATTCATATATTTTAAAAAATCAATTACCGTAGTATTATTTATCTAAGGTAGGTAGGTATATTTGAGTTCTTTTCATATTTGTAATGGTTTCTTGTGTTTGGTATTATCTTTTTACTACTGTAACTTACTAGTTGTTCTGTGTGCAGCACTTTGGCCAACAGCAATTGTTTTTAAATGTACTTAATAAAAAATATATTTTAATTAATTTGATTCTGCTACCTTGTCAGGCTGAGTAAAGGTACCAGCATTGCAGGGTGTTCGTGGGTCCCACAGTCGCACAGATCTGTCCCAGCTGCCTGTTACGATGACGTTAACTTCTGGGCAGTACTCCACACAACGAATGGGGGCATCGTGCGTTCCAACTATTGTATCTGTTCCAAGACAAAAAGTAAAATAAAATAAATTAACAGACATTCCTGTTCGCATGCAAAAGTTTTATCTGAGTAGATTAGAGACATACCTTGGTCTGTGTTTAAATCATGCATCTTTAACTGGGTATCCAAACCTCCACTCCAGGAATGTGTTGGATCCTGCAAATAAAATGTTAAATTATCTACATAGCTAAAACTTAAAATTAGGGTGTGGAAACTGGGCACCTAAACAAATATTTGTGACCTACATAAAAAGCACAGTCAAGAACCGGAGCTGTGTGCTGGTATTTCATCCGCATGGTGTTTGCCCCAACATCATAAAGGCGAACGGTGCAGTCCCAAGAGGAGACCAGGAGGTACTGGGAATTGGTGGGACTGAACTTGACTGCAGAAATGCTTTGCTCTGGTCCCTGGTTAAGCTTATATTCATTAGAGCCCGTCATCTGAAGAAAAAGAAACATAAAATCATATTTAGCTTACCGGAAGTTTATTTTGTTAAAAATCGATCTGATCTTATGTACAAAGCTTGAATGCAAATAATTTGCATAATCACTCAAATAATTTACACTATTAAGAGCAAATATTACATCTACAATGTACATGTATTGATATTAGAATAAAATACATAGTAACAAGGTTGAAGAATTATAATACATGCAAAGACAAACATTTGAAATAAATACAAACTTTGGATTTTAGTCACAGAAAAAGACCAATAACAGAAAATCTAACAAAGTCAGGTCATCTGGACAGATTCTTCTTTGTAGAAATGTTTAGTCTATTGTCAAAAATACTTCTTTAGTCTAAGGCACATATGCCAAAGTGCCGGCCCGCAAATTCATTATTTATGGCCCCCTGGATGTTTTTTTTTATTTTTTTTAAACAAAGTCAGTCTTATAAATAGCACCTTCTCATAAGCCGTTTTCGCACTGCACAGCCCTCCCCGGTCCGGCCCAACCCGGCTTCTAGCCCGGGTTTGTCATGTTCGCATTTGCCTTTTCGGGCCGGCGTCAGCCCGAGTTTTAGAACCCGAGCGACGGAGGTTCTAATCGGGCCGAACTCCCGGGCCCAGTTTGACGTCATGTACTGCTCATCATTTGGTTTGTTGTTTGCAGCAGGGGTGGGACTGCTGCGTGTTGAGTCATCAACTCGTTCTAACAACAACCTCAGCGCGAGCTGAATTTCATTAAAATTTAACTACAGAAACACTTATTAAAAATTTGTTAGCGGACTATATATGTTAGTGTTTCTGAGTTTAATTTTTGTTAATAACTGATTACAAATCAGCTTATTTTACTGGGTGTAGCCGGGATTTTCTGAGGGGCGATCCGTTAAAAGGATAAGTGGAACTACAAAGAGCAACATACCCAGTGGTTCACTGGAAGCCCGTCGGGTTGCCGCTCAAAATTTTATCTCGACTCGGATTCGATCCTCACTCGGTTGAACTTATTTTATGTTTGTCTTTTATTGGATAAAAGAAAGGAGTTTGTGTTAACCACAGGCATAACACAAACTCCCTTTTTTTAATCCAATAAAACACAAACGTAAAATAAGTTCAACCAGGTGAGGATCGAACCCGAGTCAAGATAAAATTTGGAGTGGAAAACCGACGGGCTTCCAGTGAACCACCGAGGCGTGTTGCGTTTTTTAGGTCCACGTTTCCTTTAAACGAACCGCCCCTCATGAAATCCTGGCTACGCCCATGTTCCACCTCTCTTAACACACACCAAGCGCGCACACAAGAACTCCCCACCCACTTCAAGGCGGCTCTCGCACAAGGCGAAATGAGTGGGGGCGGGCCAGGATGGGCTCAGGGACAACCTGGACGAGCTGGGCCGGGGAGGGCTGTGCAGTGCGAAAACGGCCGACAGCCAGAACTAGTTATTCACATGTAAACCATGAGGACCATCCGCCTAACAGTAGATTGTTGGAGCCCTAACAATTGGCCATTAGTGCTCTGATGGCCGCTTGTGATGCAATAACAGCATTGTAAGAGGGCGATAGTTTAACACAAAGAACAGACCCCTGCCCCTGTTTAACGATGGACGGGTTCTCTTCATAAAGATGGCTTCCTTCACTCACAGAGAAGCAACATGGTCAGGCCAGGACTCTGCAGTTTACATTCATCTGCAGGCCAGTGGTCACTCTTTCAAGCATGAAGATGTGCACGTTCTTGATAGAGAAGAACGTTGGTTTGAGAAAGGAGTAAAGGAAGCAATCTTTTTGAAAATAACCCGTCCAACGTTAAACAAGGGTAATACTGTTATTGCAAGTCCTCTGTGAATAGCAAGCGGCCATCAGGGCACTAATGATTGGTGGTTAGTGTATTCAGACCGAACAGCGTTTCAACGGCAGGAGCGTCCAGTTTACATGCAAAGTCAATGGGGGACGCGCTTCCAGCCGCGTCTTGGCGTCGGGCGTCACGTCGCGTGCGTGTTGAGCGTGCTGGAAAGCGTTTTCCGTGCACGTGAACCGGCTTCAGCCTCCAAACCACGCATTCACCATGCTGAAGATTTCGCCGTTCAAACTTTCAAACGCCGCTCAACTCTACCTGATTGGTTGGTGTGTCAACCAATCAGGGAGAGTCGGGGGGAGAAGAGAGGGGGTCAGGGGGAGAGTCCCTATGTGACGACGCGGAAACCAGTGACGCGGAAACGATTGCGCAACTATGTGACGTATTGTTTGTGGGACACAGAAAAAACCCGCGGAGTCATGGACTATGGAAGAGAAACTCATTGTAGCTGTGTGTTCGCGACAACTCCTTCACGACCAGTCAAGTCTGCTCCACAGGGACAGAGATAAAAAGCTCCTCGCCTGGCGGAGTGCTGACTCGGTATACCGGTAAGCTCCTCCCACACACCCAGCAGCAGTTTCGCGTTCTGGCGTTCAGGTCTAGACACAAAGTGCGTCCACTTGCGTGCGTGACGAGCTTTTTGGAAGTTGAAACGCTGTTCGGTCTCAATGCACCATAAGATAATTGGCTGCCCTCTACCCTCCCTGATGGACATTTACACATCACGCTGCCTCAACAGAGCAGAAAGCATACCGTATTCGTCTGTATATAATACACAGTTTTTTTGCTCATTTGAATGTCCTGCGTATTATACACCGAAGCATATTATTTATAGATTTTTCCCCCACATTTTTAGACCCATTTTTCATGCTGAAATCGCCGTTTTTCGTTTTGGCCAAAAAATGGTGCAGTACCACTTTTGTCCGCTAGAGAGACACTTCCAGACCGTTTCTAGCTCATGTGTCCGAAAAAAGCCTCCTCTGGTCGGACTGACTCTGTCGCTGCCCGCCCCCTGCTCTGGATGTAGCTGCATTTAGCTGTGAGGTTTGCTGTTTTTTTTAACAAGATACCGTAACTCATAAACCACACCGCAGATTTTTAAATCCAGCTGATTTGAACATTTCGTTAAGTTTGGTTAGGCTCTAGCCTGGTTAAAACCAGACCCTGTCCTTCACTTCGCTTCAGACAAGGGTCTGGACTTTCTCCATTTAAAAACGATTCTTGCTGGAGGCGTGGGCTCTGCTGATGGCTGCTCCCCCGTGGTCTTCTGAACTTGACTTCAGCTCCGCCTCCTGCTGAATTTCTCTCGCTCCGTTGTATATTCTGTGTTTATGTGATAATAAAACGTCCTAATAAAATAAAATAAAACCATGGAGCGCTGGTCCAACACACCAGAAGACCAGGAAATCTGATGGGACTCGGGCAGCAACGTAAAACCTGACTTTAATTGTTTTTACCGTGTTAATCTTGTGAAGTCCATCGGTGCTCGCTTGCTTCTGTGGCCGCCATTTTAAGCAGGGCAAACGAGGCGCTGACGCGTCGCGGTGACGCATAATAGATGCGTATTAAACACCGAATCGTATTATGTACAGGTACGTTTTTTTCTGGTTTATTTCCAATAATTGGTCAAAGCGTATTATATACAGGAGCGTATTAAATACCGACGAATACGGTAATCAAGGATAGTTGTCACCCAGGTTTTGATCTATTTGACCTGTTACCTTCAGGGAAGTGCTACAGGTGCATCAGAACAACAACAAACAGATTCAAGAACAGTTTCTTCCCGAGAGCCATTACCACACTGAACTCACATATGCACTGATTTAATAATCTAACCTTCCAAACCCCTGGACTTCTATTGTGCAATACTGCTGAAATTTCATACTCTTAATCACCTTACCTCTTAATTACCTCACTAATATCCATAATGTGCAATACAGTATTCAAATTTACATAACTGTGAAATACCCTGATGCATGCTCAACTGTGAAATAACTTTTTTTCTAACTTTCATAGTGCTATTATATCTATATTGTGTTATATTTTTAGGTGTTTTTCTTTAAGCATGGTTTGCACTGAAAAAGGAGTGTCTCTCAATCTCATTGTACATGCGTATATTGACAATTAAGGCATTCTGATCTGATTATGCTGACGGGCCTTCTTTTTTCATGTGAATAGCTAGTTCTGGCTGTCAGCAGCGCAAACTGGTTGATCCGCTGTGATCATTTATGGTTCTATTTATAAGACCGAGTTTGTTGCAGCACCTCAAGACTGAATAAGTCTTCTGGATTAAAGATGAACCTTGTTATTTTTTTCTACCAGGATTATTGAGCATGCATCAGGACAATGAATAACAAAACAGGCAGTTTGCAGAAATTGCAGTAAATAATGGCAGCCAAACGTGTTTGTTTTTTTACACTTAGTGACTATAAAACTGTGACAAGGTTTTCCAGCTAGTTATGGAAGACAGTACCGGTACTGTACCTTGAACGTTATGACAAAGATTAAAAAAAAACTTGGGAATAGCTAACACGTACTAATTGATTTGGAAACAGCAGCCTCGAAAGAGTTAAACATTATTTGCTCGTGAAGACAAGCTTCACTAAGAGAATTTAAAATAAGAAAAAGAACGATTGTTCAGTCGAATCCAGATATTACACCGAGCCCAAGTTCTGCTGCCACACCGCTGTTAGCTAGCTAACGCTTAGCATGATAAAACGTCTCAAGTTTCAGGATTAGCCGATTCACTTTACTTACCGCCTTTGTTTCAAGTCGTCTGACCGTGAACGTGTGTGATAACGTCACAATGCCAAATATTACTCCTCGCAATGAAATATGTTGTACAAAACGTAGAAAAAGCTAGAAGCCCAGATGCTCGCTTGTAGCTAGCAGCATAGATATGGCTAGCAGTCAGAGCTCGAGAAGACGCTGATTGGCTGGAATGAAAGTTCGAATTCGCTCCTATGATTTCATTGGTTGATTCTTTACCTCTTCGTGTTCTTCCGTTGTCGCCACATACATCACGTGACATAGGTCCGTTTTCGACTTTTTTTTTTTTCTTCCTCTGCACGCATTTCATTCAAGATTGATGAAACGATAGTTTAATGAAATTATTTTATTGTGGAGTTCATTTCAATATCTACAGTGTAATAATAGTTTGAGTTTAAGCTTGATCAAATACAGGGTTAGCGCTACAAGCGCTAGATTTGCCATAATTTCCTACACATTAACTTTTATTATGACTTTGCCAAGTTTGTAAGCTATTTGTGTAATGAAATAAACTACAAAAACACAAAATAATGGTGCACAAATTAGACAAATCAAACAAATTAAACGAGCAAATAACATTGTTTGGTCAAGACATTATGAAGAGATGACAAAAATTATTTAAATAAATGCAAATGAATGGGATATTTTTTCTTCTTTAAATTTATGTTGGAAATATATATTTTTAATTATTTAAAAAAAACATATCTATAAGTTGTGATTTACAGTTTGAATGAGAGCAGTTTTTTTCTGTGTTGCAAACATTACCAAACTAAAAGATAACTTAAATAAACCATTTATTTAGTCTGGGATAGTTCACAATAAAGGCGGCATTAATTTTGGAATATAATACATAATAAAAAATAAAAAAAACGCATTAAAAACTTTTTTTTGTGTGTGTGTCGCTTGAAAACAACATAGAATGACCTGTGTTACTTGTTTTTGGATATTTTTTTCACATGATTGTCCTCACCATTACATTTTTTTTTTACAGGCAATAAAATAAGCCGGTAACACATATTGCACAATATTTGAAAATACAAAAAAAAATAATAATAAA
>JBBPBX010007412.1:15792-40140 GCA_038048925.1 Garcialebias charrua
AATAATAATAATAATAATAATAATAATACCTAAAATATTGTTCCTTGAATCTACAAAATATACAAAATTTAAAGTCATTTTTTTTTTAAATTTGCGCTCATTTACAAACATAATGTGCAGATGTGGAGCCAGTTGTTAAACTGGTCTGAGCAGGGGGGCTGCATGGGAGTAGTACATGTGATGGTGGGGGAACAGCAGTGATCCGCTGCTCGGTGAGTTTGTCCCGGGGCCCCCGCTCGTCTCCGAGGCCCCGGCGCTCTCGTGGTAAAGTATGGGCACGCGCACGATCCTCTGCGCCGCCGCGTGGCTCATGTTGGCGGCCTCCAGCTCTGCGGCCAGCTGTCTCTTCCACTTGTTCCTGCGGTTCTGGAACCAGATCTTCACCTGCGTCTCGGTCAGGTGCAGGGAGGCGGCGAGGCCCGCGCGCTCCGAGCTGCTCAGGTAGCGCTTCATGTCGAAGGTGGACTCCAGCTGGAACACCTGGCTCCTGGAGAACACCGTGCGCGTCTTCTTCTTGCGCCCGGGCTTCTTGTCCGGGTCCAGGTCGTCCGCTTGTCTCCTCCAGTCCTCCTCCGGCTCGGTTTCTTTCTTGGACTCCTCCGCGTCGCTCTCATCCAGGGCCAGCTCGTCGTCCGCGCTCTCCTCTTTGGCGTCTTGGTCACTTTTCTGGAGATTCGGGGAGCGCCTGTCCGGTGCCGGTGACTCTCCTCTCGGGTTGACCTTCTCACATCCTAAAACAACAATAATGTTATAATAGATTCAAACCATTCTCATTCTATTTTTAAAAAATGTGCGTCTTTCCATGCGTAAAAATGATATTTTACGCATGTATTTTGGATTTCCATGCGTAAAATATCATTTTACGCATGGAAATCCAAAATACATGCGTAAAATGATATTTTACGCATGTATTTTGGATTTTGGAATTCATGTTCGTGCATGAGGCCCATTGTTTAGAATATTGCAAGAGTGTGGGAAGGGTTTAAAATGCCTATATATATTTTTTAATTTATTTATATTAAAATAAACTACTACTACTTGTACTACCACCAAGCACTTAGCCTATCCACAGTTTTTAAAGATGAAGGAGTGAGTTGAATTGTCTCCCTTGCGTCATGGAAATCCAAAATCCATGCGTAAAAATGATATTTTACGCATGGATTTTGGATTTCCATGCGTAAAATATCATTTTACGCATGGAAATCCAAAATCCATGCGTAAAATGATATTTTACGCTCATAATTTATTCAAAACGAACAATAGTGGCACAAATGACACACAGTGGAGATGTAAAATTAGAACAAATGCACACAAAAAGATGAAATATATTTGACCTGAGGTCCTCAAATGTGTGCCCAGCGCGTATGGGTACCACCAGGCGGACGCTCTCTCCAAATACTGCGCGGACAGTCCGATCCTGTGCGCGGGCAGCTCGAAGCGAGGCAGAGACAAGTCACTGAGCCGAGACAAGAAGCTGCCTTCAAAAACACTTCTGGACGAGCCCAGTGGGAGCTGCTTTGGCTTCGTGGGTTTGTCTTCGATGTTCAGCAGATTCTTAATGGAGAACGGCGAGTCCTTCGCGGGTCGGCGCGTCTCTTCAGATTCTGCCATCACACTTTCACTGTCCGCGGATCATCCAGTCAGAATAAATGTATGAGGTGAGAGCACCTAGAACAGATTGGGTTCTGGAACAAGTGATGAAAAGAGAAGAAAATCCCAGAGAATCGTGTGCGTAAAAAGCGCTCCGATCCGTGCGTCAAACTTGGTGCAACAGAAATGATGTCCGAGTTCACGCGCGCTCCTCGGTCTCTGCTGTTGCGCAGGTACAAATAAAAAAATGGGATTGGATGGAGAGGAAAGCTGTGACGAACACAGTCTCCAAAAGAAGAACGAGGCCGCGCGCAAGCGTTTTGGCTCCGAGCTCCGCACCCAATTATCATCCAATTAGATTAAAGAGGGAAAACGTCCCCCTTTTTTCTCGAAAGAGAGGGGGGAGAGGTGGGCGTGCACGAGCCACCATCACCTGTCATTAAATTTAATAAATGGTTCAGAGATTATGCGGATCCAAGCAAATTACGCACATATTTTACGCACCGATTTAAACTCTTTTAATAAAAAGTCTCTTTTTTTAGCTCAAGAAATATAAGTCACGAATCGATCCAATAAATTTGAACTGAATCAAGTGATTTATCTGCTCTGCCTTCAGAAGAACAGGGATATTTACCTGCACTGACTGTATAACTTTATTAGCCAGGAAGTGCTTTGGGCAAAGCACAAATTGAATGTTTCTCATCATGTGCAAAAGCCTTTCAGATCAGCTTTAAACACAGAACCAGCAGGTGATGTAATGGTGGGATGCAATCTTTATAGTTACTGTCAAATTGGATGAAGCAGATTGCATTTGTGTGTGTAACTAGCAGGTTTAGTTAAATGAGCTGATGAATTCCATAGATAAAAACAGGAGAAAGTTGATTTTTCCATGATAAGCCTAATTTAAATCAAATAAATGTGCTTTATTTTTTCACTAAGCCAATAGACGTGTCCTTTTTCTGGTGTTTAAGAGGTGAAACATGAAAATAAACAATATTCAGTTTTACAAGAATCATTTAAACCCAAGCTGAAGCATCTGAGAACTAATCAATTGGATTGAATTTGTTCAACCTACAAGCACGCAACCATGTCCTTTCAGCTCATCAAGCCCTCTCCAAAGCTAAAGGACAACACTGTGTTTTTGTGTAAAGCTACTTGAATCCTTGCATGATTAGAGGTCTCATAGCAATGTTAAAAATGGGAACGGGGAAAGATTCGCTGAGCTGCATTTAGGCAAAGTGAGAAGAAGAAAAAAAAAATCCAAGTGTTTTTAGTTGATTATGATAATTAAACCAAGAGGATCTGAAAACAACGCTGGAACAGCAAACCTGGGTGACTTATTCATTCCAAGTGATTCCAGAAACACCAAGTTATTTGTATAATATCACAAAACACCAATTTCACGAATGCTAAAATCTGGGATTAAACAGCGGGTTCGGATGTTGTCATGGGCGTTATCAACTGTTATCATCCTCATTCATTTAACTTTCCTTCAACAAGTTTTTAATTATTTTATGATGTAAAAGTGTTAAAGAGTTGTTTCTTTTTGCAGGGTGTGTATAAATCACCTCATTGTCTTGATTCAAAGGCAGAAAACATTGACACACAATTATGTTTTGTATCTATGAAAGTTAAGTCTTATAATTACAAGAGCATCTTTGATTGACATCAGGTTAAACGCTTACATTTTCTGCAGTCTATAGTTTTGTTACTAATAAACTTGTGCTTATACCCAATATTTGTCAGATTTCTTATTATAGCAGGTCAGAGGCCATAAAGGAAGAAGGTAAGCTTTGCCAAGTAAAGTTATAGATATTTCCTTAAGGAAATGAGTGCATCCATAATTAAAACTAAGCTGCAAACACTTAATTTCTTAATAAACATTGTAGAGTACAATACTGTAAGTGTTTTAACATGTGTCTTTTTTTGGTCAAACAGACATCATGGCAATTTTTTAAAGTATGTTCCATATCTGGGTCTGTTAGCTCATCATTTAAACAATAGAGCTGCTCCACTAAAACTGTGGAAACTTCATTAGCCTCAACTATAAAACCATCAATGAGTGAGTTATGCAAGGCGAGCGCTTTTTCAGCATAATTAGATTAATATCAAATATCATTGGAGGTGTCAAGACTGTTAATGACGTGATAATTGACTTTTCATTGAGGCGCTGCAGTTATTCAGGGCAATGCTGCCATCTAGTGGAGCAGCTTGGTATTAACCGGTAAAGATACCAAAAATGTTTGCAAAAACTGTCATTTATTATGGCCAAAGTATTCTTTATCTGTTGTGATGTGAAATCAGTCTATGTACAGTATCCTGCAATAACATGTCACAAATTTCTCATTATTAGCAAATCTTCAGAAGGCACCGGATCACTCGCAGACTGTCCTAATTCAAATCTTTAACACACCATTTTCCATACTGCAACATAAAAATCTGTGATTTCTATGTAACGGATCGCCAGATGAACGTAAATTCACAACAAACATGGAAGTCAGGACGCAGCAAAGGCAATTTCTACCAACTTTTGAACAGGTAAAAGAACAGAAAACACACATACCCGGGCAACTTCAGCTCAAGAACTACTTTACAAAAGCACAAAACTGTGAGGAGAAAAACAAAACAAAAAAGACAAAAGTGAGATCTATTTGCTCGTGGTCGGATGATTTCAGTGGTCGTACTCCTTGTCGATGAACTTGGCCATAGTGGATAGCTGAATATTTGTCGTGCCCTCATAAATGGTTCCTGCATGAGAGGAGAACAAAAAAAAAAGCATCAGAATAAATATCCACTGTACAAAACAAAGTCCATACTGTAATATGAGTCTAAAGATTTGACGTTTGTTATGATGATCGATCCCCCTGAGGTGAAAGCAAAAGTGATATTTTATGGTGGCAGCTTCCTCGGCTGTACGTTGTCATAATGACACCGAGCAGCCACAAAGAGTCCGATTACAGCCACTGCAGTCCCGCCCCACTCTGGTCCAATCAAAAACAGCTACTGTACACCTGAACTTCCTGCAGTTGTGTCTGGGAGCGCAGTTTCTCCTGCGGCCATGTAACCTACATGTCGTGGTGTCATTATAAAAGAATGCTCACCGATTTTGCAGTCTCTGTAGTATTTCTCTATGGGGTAGTCTTTAGTGAAGCCCACTCCTCCCATCCATTCGATGCATTTAGACGTGGTCAGGGTTGCAACCTGATGAGACAAAAACATTTCGAGACACTGATGGCATACGTCATTTTTAATACACATCCCTGGTGAATAAAGTGTACTTCTAAAGCAGCAGTTACTAAGAAACAACAAAATAAATCTTATAACACAGCCCCATATAACGAATTCAAGGACGAGCACGTTTTTTTTTTTTTTTTAAGAAATGCACAACCAACTTTCATTCCAGAGTTTTAGACTAAGATCATCTTTTGTTGAAAAATCTTGCAGTCGTAATCATTCGGGTCAAACCGTGCAAATATTATGCACAACCATACAGCGATGTGTCAAGCTTAGAGCACATGTTGTGAAGGACTCGGCTACTACCGTAGTAGGTCAAAGTTTAGCTCACGGTCATTTTGCTTTTTTATGCTGCAGCAGTCAGCTTGGCTTGGACTGATTCCAAAAGTTATTTGGTCGTAGATGAACATCAAATGATTACTTCCCAAAAGTGTCATTAAAATCCACCCATTGGTTTGTGAGATATTCTTGTTAACAGATAAACAGGGTTGAATCCAAACAGTAAAGTTTGATGTAAAGATTTCAAACATGGATTATGTGATGGGAACAGCTCAACTACAACCACACCAAACTTCAACTGACTGAATTTTATAGCTGTTTTTATATTTTTTAAAGTGTATTTGGCTGCGGCAGCCATCTTGAATTGCGTTGATATACACACAGACACAGGCAAAACTTTATCTTTCCCCTTCACATTTTGGCAACAGATGGTAATTATGAAAAGACGACGACAAGAAACTAAAAGTGCATGCATAAGATTGAAAAAGCCTTGTTTTAAACTATAAACACACAGAAACACAGTCATGTTAAAGACTCAAAAAGCCCACCTCAGATGTGAAGTATTTAGCCATGCAGGCCTCCTTAATGAACGGTCTGCCTGCTTCCTTCAGGCGAGCAGCGTTGTACGTCAGCAGTCGTGCCGCTTCAATCTGTGTCGCTACGTGGGCTATTTGATGCTGCATGCCCTACAAGAAGAGAAATAGAGTCCAAACAAGTCAATAAACACAAATCTGACCTCACAAATTAAGCACATATTTAAGTATTTAGCAGAAAGTTTGTTGAGGATCAGAACCTGAAAGTCAAAGATACGTTTTCCAAACTGTATCCTCTGCCTGGTGTAAGGAATGGTGTGGTCAAAGCAACCTTGTGCCAGTCCAATCATCTGCAACACAGTGACGTTTTTTTATTTATTATCCACAACGTGATGAAGCTATTTACACAAAAATGTGTCACTGCATACCTGTGCTGCAATTCCAATCCTGCCCTCGTTCAGCATACCGATGGCATACTTGTATCCATGACCGACTACTCCTAAAATGTTTGTCTCTGGTACCTACAGAAAGCAGAAAGTTAGTCAAACTAGAGAAATTGCATTTCCTGCGAAAATGCAGTGCGAGTGCTTATTGCTGAAGAACGTGCTGAAAACCAACTGAAATTAGATAAAAACATGCTGAAACGCAGCTGAAATGGTAGAACAAGCCTAAGTTAGCAGAAGAAAGCATAAAGAACTCATTTTTGCGGAATGTGGTTTAAATAAGCAGACATTTGCATAAAAAAATGATAAATTAGCTAAAAAAGCTGAAATCAGCAAAAAAATAAATTGCTGAAAAGTAGCTGAAAAGGCAGGAAGAAGCTTAAGCTACTAGAAGAAAGTGGAGAGAGCACAACTGTGCCCAGTTAGGCTGAAGGAAGCAGAAATGAGCACAAAAAGTGGACTTTATCTGAAAATAGATGAAAGTAGCGGGAAAAAAACTGCTGAAGAGTAGCTAAAAAAAGCAGAAAGAAGCTTAAATTTAAAAAGGGAGTGGAGAGAGCTTTTTTTTTTACTGAATTACGCAGAAAAAAGTTGAAATGAGTGCCAAAAATGTGGAATTAGCTGAAAATGCTAACATTAGCATAAAAACAGCAACAACAAAAAAAGTACCGGTAGCTGAAATAGCAGAAAAAGCTGAAACTTGCAGAAATAAGCTGAAAGGAGCAGAACAAGCTGAAATTTCCAGAAAGAAGTTAGAAGTACAACAATTTTGTAGTTAGCAGAAAGAAGCTGAAAGAAGCACAAAACAGCTGGGGGGAAAAACAGCCGAAATTAGCAGGAAAAAAAAATGTTTAAATCCGTACATTGAAGCTGAAAGAAGCTGAACTGGAACAAAATGTGAAAGGGGCAGCAAAAGGCTGCACACATCTAAAGGATGTAAAGTGAGCTCAGTTCATTTCCTATGAGAAAACAAAAATGGCAGAAAAGGCTAAATATTTCAAAAAGCTAAAGTTGCACCAATACCAAAAGTCACAGCGGCCTTCTCCTGAACGAGCTGAACATTTTGATTTGTTGAAATAGCACAAACATACAGAAGAAAAATGGATCACAATAGTGTGAACGCTTCATAAACTTTCACACATTAAATCACAACATGGCTGACATCAGACCAGTGCAGCTACAACTGTCTGCTTTCACCTTGAGGTTGTCAAAGTTGACGGGGCAGGTGGAGGATGCACGTAGTCCAAGCTTGTTCTCCTTCTTGCAAATCTCAAGTCCCTCGGTATCCCGGTCCACAATGAAGCAGGTAATGCCTCTGTACCCCTGACAAACAAAAGAGGGAGAACATCGTTAGGATTCAGAATGGGTGAGCTCCAAACAAACATGAATGATGAATGCTACTCACAGCCGAAGGATCCACGTTAGCCATGACGAGGAAAACCCCCGCATGCTCTGCGTTACTGATCCACATCTTGGATCCGTTGATTACGTAATAGTCCTTGTGTTTTTCAGCGCGCGTCCTCAGAGAAAACGCATCACTGCCCGACTCCGCTTCAGAGAGGCAGAAGCTCCCACACTGTCACAACAAGTAGGTCAGGGTTACGGCCAATTTATTTATACACGAGTGGCGCTGACTTCATCTTCAGAAGCAGTAAGAAACTTTAAAAAAGTTGCTGTGCAAAATATAAACAAAAAATTATGAATTAAAAAGCAAAAGAGGATGAAAAAGACTATTTAAAAGTTGCAAAATGTGGCAAAAGGGTAGTTAAATTAATAAATGGCGAGAGCAAAAAGCTAAAAATGCCAAAAAGCTGGCTAAAAGCTAAAAAGTAGCATGCTAAAACAGATTCCGAAGACAACGTTTTTGATGGAGTTCAAGAACGTCGATGAATTTCTCTGGAAAATATGTTTGCAATTAAAGTTAAACGTTCAGAAATGTATAAAAAGGTTCAAAGAACAAGTCGTATTTTCTGAGCGAGCAAAACGTTTTGATTTGTGAACGGCTAAAAGAGCATAAGGCACGCAGAAGAAGTTTGATAGGGAACAAAAAGTGAGAAAAATAAAAAGAAGAAAACACCGGTGCAACATTAAACATTAAAACATTTAATAAACATAAGCATAAAATGAAATAATAAAAGTGTAATACTGTCCTGAGTTTTAGCATAGTAGTATAAAAGTATAAAAAGTATATCTATAAAATAAAATGAAGGTTCTGACATCAACATTTGTGATAAAGTGACAAAGCAGCATATGAAGTTTATGTACACTCTTATAGACCGGTTGCAAAATTTCATCCATCAGTTTCATATTCGTACCACCTACGTTTACAGTATATAGCCTTTTGTTGCCCCTCTTCCAACCTTTAAAAAACATATTGCAGTACTGTCATAAAGTAAAACAAATTACCTTATATTTTTACATTGCACAATTTGTTTTAGTTAAACATTTAATGTTTCATTGTACCAGTAAATAAAATATAAGGTTTTTGAGATTTGCTACACATTGCATTCAGTTTTTAAGTATATTTTACACAAGGGATGCACAATATTATCAACATGGTATCAGTATTGGCCGATATTAGCGATCAAGTTAAATATCGGACATTCTATCAAAATTTAAACAAAATATAAACAAAAAATTATGAATTAAAAAGCAATGGCTTGTGAATACATGAAGCCTTATACAGTATTTATTAGCAAACCTGTACAGAGGTAAAATATTGGCTGGTGTTTAATTATTTCAATTAGTGTTCTTAAATAAATGGGCAAAACTGTTTGTCTGTGACACTTTCTAAACGTAGCAAAAAGGCTTTCCAGTAGCTAAAAGTAGCAAAAGCCTAGCTAAAAGTAGCAAAGGTCAAGGTAAAATCTACAATAGCAAAATTCCAGCTACAACTAGAGGATGAAAAAGACTATTTAAAAGTTGCAAAATGTGGCAAAAGGGTAGTTAAATTAATAAATGGCGAGAGCAAAAAGCTAAAAATGCCAAAAAGCTGGCTAAAAGCTAAAAAGTAGCATGCTAAAACAGATTCCGAAGACAACGTTTTTGATGGAGTTCAAGAACGTCGATGAATTTCTCTGGAAAAGATGTTTGCAATTACAGTTAAACGTTCAGAAATGTATAAAAGGTTCAAAGAATAAGTCGTATTTTCTGAGCGAGCAAAACGTTTTGATTTGTGAACGGCTAAAAGAGCATAAGGCACGCAGAAGAAGTTTGATAGGGACCAAAAAGTGAGAAAAATAAAAACAAGAAAACGGCAGTTCAAATGTAGAATGACACAATTCAAAATGAACAGAGTTCACAGAATACTACACGTTTTTTGTCATTTTGAACATTTGCAATCATAGTTTTTTTTTTTATTGTACATTTTTCTTATATTCCAGCTGTTTGCCGTGTGTTTGCTCACTGTTTAAATCGGCTCACCATGTCGGTTGACAGTCGGTTCAGGTACTTCTCTTTCTGAGCTGCGGTTCCAAGTTTCGTAATCAGCACGTTGATGAGCGTGTTTTGGATGTCGACGAGCACCGCCACAGAGGGATCCACCTTCGCCAGCTCCTCAATCACCAGGATGGAGGAGAAAAACGAGGAGCCGGTGCCACCGTACTCCGGGTCAATTTCAATTCCCATGAGCTTGAAAAAAAAAAGGAAGAATTGTTTAAAAAAATCCACAGTCTTATTTAAATGTAGGTGTTCACAGAGATTTAAAGGCATGACATACTCCCTGCTCAAAGAGAGATTTAATGACTTCTTCATCCATGGCAGAGTCTTCATCCATCTTTGACACAAGGGGGGCGATGCGCTCCTGTGCATATTTCTTCACTGACAACAAAGTTGAGAAACAAGGAGATTGTTAAAATACAGGATTGGTTTAAATTAAATAAGTTATCATTGAATGTTGATAAAACTAATTTTATGATATTTAGTTAAAAAAAAGATAACTTTGGATTTTTCTTTCAAAATTGATGGTATAATTGATAAATAGATAGTAAAATAGTAAAATAGATAAGTAGAGTGAATGAGGTAAAGTTTCTGGGTGTAATTATTGATGATAAACTGTCATGGAAACAGCACATAAATCTTGTAAAAATTAAAATATCTAAGTCCAATGCAGTATTACAGTATATAGAGTAAGGGACTTCTTCAGGGTATATGCAGGAATAATTAAGTTAATTTCAATACCTTTTCAAGACTTTTTAAAGACCTTCCAAAATAAATTCAAGACCTTATCGTCACTTTGTTTTATTAAGCAACAAATCTTTGATTTACAAAACTGCTGTTGTTTTCAATTAAATCCGTGAATCTCAAACCTACAACAGAACTGAGATACAGTGGAAAGAAAAAAGTTCAAAAGAAGAAACTGAACCACGACTAGGTTTAAGAAAATATAGCTTAGGTTACAACAAGACTCGTAGCTATTTTAAAGTAACTTGGTTGAACAATGGCGAATAAGAAATAAACACAGTAATCATTACATGTGCCTCAGTGCAGTTGCTTTGCATTCCAGCAACTCTTCAGTTTGCACCAGCTCACTGAGTTTTTCTTTACGTCTCCTTCTCAAGACAGTGGACTTGGTGATCAGTTGGGCCATTAAAGAACCTGACTTTCCCTCTGCCTGCTCTACCAACTTATCTGCATCTTTTTGCAGAGAATCGCACACCTCTTGTAGAATTTTTTTTTTTTTTTTCAGCTCTTCTAACTCAGCTTCAGCATTTATGCCCATCAAGGCTAAGCTCATCTTTTTTTTACAAAATGTACAATAAGCTTTGCGGTTATTCTTGGTGACAGGCCTCAGCCATTCTTGAAAATCAGGCATCTCCAACAAGGTGTCTGAAAACTTGCACTTACCCATTGTTCTCACGGTCTCGCGGCAACTTACTCGAACACTTATGCCGGATTCCCACCAAACGCTTTTCGCGCCGCCGAAGTAGCCACTTTACATTGAAAGTCTATGTGGCCGCGCATCTCTGAGCGGCGCGGCGTTATGCGGCGCGTCTACAGCAGTTCAAGCAGTGCGGCAGTGAGCGGCAGCTGTTTTCTGCGCCCGCGTCGCGTCCGAGCAGCAACTGTCGGAGTTCAATTAAATGAACCTTGACCTACTTCGGCAGCTCGCAGCTTAGCAGCAACCAATCGGGAGACTCTGCTATGTGATGACGCAACAACGACGGGACTTTTTTTGGACTTTTTAAACTTACCTCAACGAGCCTCCATGAAGAAACCAGCCTCCGGTAAGAAACTTGGCATTTTTATAGTTGCCGCTGTCCACTCGAGCGTACGATCAGCCCAAAAATTTAAAAAACGTTTTAATCTCAACAAAGACTTTCAGAGCTGTAGTTCGGCTCGTAGAAAACCCACTCATGTAGTAACGAGGCTCACGTACAGCTGATTTTATCTGCCCGGTGCACAAAAAAACAAACAAAAAAACGACCGGAAAAGGAGCCAGACGCTGCTCCCGCTGCGCGTCTGCAGACATGTTCGATGTGAACAGACATCTGTTGACAAGCAGCCAACACAGTGCGGAGCTTTTTTGATGCACGAAAAGCGTTTGGTGGGAACCTGGCAACAGACTCAACTTGGAGATAAAGCAGCCGCGCATGCGCACAAGATAGGCCTAGCCGTAAAGGCTGTTGTAACCTGACACTCTAAATTTGTGCGAAGCAGTTTCCGAATCCTCCACGGTGAGGAAAACAAATATTAGTCATACATACTTTTTGCTGTCAAATTATTTAAAGCTAGAAAAACAGCAAAAAAATAATTCATTCATTTTCATTCAACCTTTATTTATACAGGCTAGCCTCGTTGAGTCATAATACCTCATCAAAACGCTTTCAAGACTTTTTAATACTTTTCAAGACCCTTAATTTTCCCAAAATTGATTGATCAACTTTTAATAACTTTCAAGACCCCGCGGACACCCTGTTCTTAAAGTGCGACTAAACCCCTGTGGATCGGTAACTCCTCCTTCCAAAATCTCCCTGAAAATGGGCGTGTCGAGAGACAAGGAGGGGTGGAGGTAGAGTTGTGCTTTTGTTCACGCCTCCACCTGCAACAACCTAAAACAAATTAAACCTCTAGCCAACAACATACACCAAGCAACAACAAAGAATAAACATGTAGATGTATTTATCTATTCCACCCATTCCATCCAAAACCAAAGGCCTAAAAAAATGAAAATGAAAAGAAAAATAAAACCGCTTGTCAGGAGTGAAATGCAGCACTTCCATATAAGGTATGCACTTCTCATCTCTGCAGGGGATTGGCTCTGCTTGAACCACCTGTGTGACATCACACATGAGCAGACATGTCACACATGAGCGTTTGCACAAATAAGAAAATTAAGGTGTAATCCACCAGTTCAACCCATAGAACTACCGTAAACACATTTTTAGACCAAATATTGCCAAATATTGCCAATTTACACAGATATGCACAATTATGTGAGAATAAACACAGCCATAGTGCTAGATAACATTTTAAACACATTCTAGGGAGTTTATCAGCTAAAAAAAGTTAATTTTGGGTTTAGTCGCACTTTAAACAATGATGCTTTATATTTACTTTATAATACACTTGTAGTCCCGCACTTAACTTATTGTGTCAATGTTTGGGGTACAGCATGTAAAACCATAACAAAGTCTATTTTTCTTCTGCAAAAAATAGCTGTAAGAATTATAACAAGAAAGCATTATTGTCACCCTTCTAATGTTCTGTTTTGTCAATTGAAATTACTTAAGTTTTATGATTTGGTGGATTATACTGTAATATTTTTCTTCTTATGTTTAAAGCTCAGAATTGCTTACTACCATCAAACATTCAAGCATATTTTGTAAAAAGGAAGAGTTGTTATAATTTGAATTTTGAAGGGAATAGATATTTTTGTTAAACCTAAGTATAGAACCAGTTTAAAGGGTCGGTCTACTACAATACAGAGAATGGGTCTGTGGAATGGTTTGGAGGATGATGCAAAATGGTGAAGTCAATGTTTATATTTAAGAAAAAGATAACTATTTTGTTGGAAAGATAGGCTATATATAACTGATTAATGTCTATTTTGTTACAACGTGAAATTTTGATGAGTTACCGGGTATGTATGTTGCTGTACAGGTAGTCCCTGACTTACGAGCGAGTTCCGTTCCTACAACTATCTCATAAGACGAAAATCTCGTACATCGGAACACGAAACACGTGTTCTCGTAAGTCCGGATTTTCGGTCGTAAGTCGGAAAATGTATGCTAGCGCTACTACGAACCATCGTTTTTCAACACAAGCGTTCATACTAGTTCATAAACATGCTCAGAAACTTGTTTACAAACGGTTAGCTAACACACTTTCATCTAAAAACACATAAAAGTGCTGTATTTTTTGTATGTTCTTTACACATTTACTGTTCGTTAGTGAGCTCGTAAGTCCGGAACCTCGTAAGTAAGAGCGCTCGTGAGTCGGGGACCCCCTGTATTATATATGAATGATTATTGTTTGAATTGATAGTTTGAATTGATTTTGTTTAAGAGGGAGCAGATATGATAAGCAATTTTCTTCTTCTGCTTCCTTTCATTTTCTGTTTGTTTAAAAAAAAAATTGTTATTGTATTTATTAAGGTGGCAGACAGATGTGTCTGCAGCTGCTTCAGGTTCCTGCTCACCTGCTTCCCTCATCATGCTCTCCTCCTCTGAATAGGTCTGAAGGGGAGGAAAGGAGGAAACTCCAGCAGCCTGGTGGGACTCCACAGCTGGGGCAGAGGTGGTCCTGCTCCTGGCTCCAGACTGGCAAGTCCTCCATGATGCTCGAGGGACCGGTGTGAGGAACTGGGCAGCAAGAAGAGTGGAACTCGTATGACTTCAGGACAGATACTTACTCAGAGCTTGGCTATGTCGTTTAATGACAAAGGTGTTCATCCAAATCAAACAAGTTAGTGCTAGCATATGTAGCATAACGTCACGTTGTGAAGAGTGAGTACGGTGAGCAGACAAAAAAAAGGGCAAGAGGCAACACGCTGATAGTTCATAGGAAAACACGTTACATGACAGTATCAAAGTCTACAATATGTAGTCTCACCTTTGACACAGTCCTGACCAACCGCGCAGCCATGGTTTGTTATGAAATTATTATGCGACTCCAAGTTGCCAGGTAGAAAATGACGAACTGTCCCTTCATATCGGATTTTGGATTAACCTTCAGCGCGCAGGCAGGGAAGGGCAAAATCGTTTTCCTTCTGACAATATACAGTTGTTCACGTGAATTAAATTTTTTTTATTGGTGTACGGAAATTCTTATTGCATTTTGGAGCTTTTTCACAAACTATTGAAGACCCTGACGCTATCGTATAAATACGATAATGATCGTATATCTGGCAACGCTGTTAAACTTGGAAACCCAATCGCGAAAAATTATTGTTGGAAATATATTAAAATTGAAACATATGCTGATTGTGTAAAATAATTAAATTAATATATTGGATTGATTAAAAATGAAACGTCAGCAATGGGTAATAGGTTAAAAGCTATTAAATAGAAATTTGATTTCTATTTTCTAACGTTCATTTTTCCGACGGTATCCAAAAGCAACAGTTGCGTTTGCGTAAAGACGGAAGCAGAGTGACGTTCACAAGGTAACGGTTGTACATAGAAAAAAAAAGATTAGCCTTATTTATACTGTATATTGCTTTGACATAAATTTAATTTTGATTAAACGCTGGAAAGGAAAAAAAGCTAACATACGTTTTAACCACAAGTTTTAAAGAAAAAAATATACATGTAGCTAACAAACGTTAGCGTTGTTGCTAACACAGCGATCCATAAAGTTAGCTTACAGCTGGTTGCCTGCTGTGACACGTATCAGCATCATATTCGGATGTTTTCGTGTTTAACAGAGAATAAATAAAATGGAAGAGATAAAGAGCGAACCTGTGGATTTCGTGAGGGAATTTCAGGAATACTTGACCCAGCAAACCCAGCATGTCAACATGATCTCGGGCTCTGTTTGTGGAGAAAAGGAGACAACAATGGAGCAGTTTCATGCTGGTGAGAACAACACTGCAGCACACAGCAAAACTATACTGTAGTCTTATTAGTTGAATACGACTTCAGATAATTCAGTAATTCTGTGTGCGTTTCTAGTTATTCCAAGATGTGAGCAGAATGGTCTGGACCCCCCATCTGTGGAGGTGAGCCTGCAGGTGGAGGATGGGCCAGATGTGCAGATGATGGACGACCTGGAAAGGACCTGCGATGGAAAATACAAATGCAGCTACTGTAGCTATGCCAACAAAGGCATGGCTCGTCTAATAGAACACACCCGCATCCACACAGGTATGATACCAGAGGCTCATGTAATGAAGTCATTTGCTGTACATCCCATCACCTACATTACATGCAGCACACATAGTACAAGCCCAATTTTCAAAATGTTGGGACTTTGTGTAGATAAAAAACCGAACACAGTAGTTTTGCAAATCTCACAAACTCATATTTTATTAGTTGAAACTTGAAATTTGTACTTTTTTCCAATAAGATAATCGTTCGTTGCGACATCAACACATCTCAAAAAAGTTGGGGCAGGATCACGTTTACCACTGCGAAGCATCCCCTCTTCTTTTAACAACCATCGACCTCTTCTGTAAACGTCTACAAACTGAGACCGGTTTGAGTTTTACTTGTCTGATGACGGGTCTTCTTTGCTGGACTGGAGTATATGGTGTTCTAAAGCCTGTATAAACATTTATGCATTGATGATGCCTTTCCAGATGTGTAAGCTACACATCAGAGAAGCAGACGTTTGAACTAAGTGATGAGAACAGGCTGGATGGTTCCTCTCCTTATTAGTATTGTGGATACAGTGTTTGTGTTTTCCCCCAAAATAATTTGAAATTGATTCGTCTGACCACGGAACAGTTTTTCACTTGAAGTGAAACAGAGAAGTTGACAGCATATGGCTTATTCTTTGCACGATAGAGCTTTAACCTACATTTGTGGCTGACATGGCAGACTGTGTTTACAGACAATGATTTGTGGAAGTGTTACTGAGCACAAGCCATGATTTCCAGAACAGAATAAAACTTGTTTTTAACGCAACACCACTTGAGGGATCGTGGTCATGGCGTAATTGTCATTGACATTGGCCATGTCTCTTGCACAGGTTTCTCCAGATTTTTAAAATCTTTTCTTTTCTCTTCTAAATGCATTTTTCACACTCAGTCCTCTCGTATTCGTACCACCTACTTTTATATAGCCTTTTGTTGCCCCTCTCCCAACCTTTAAAAAAACATATTCCGGTCATAAATAAAATCACAAAATTACCTTATATTTTTACATTGCACAATTTTTTTTGTTAAACATTTAATGTTTCATTGTACCAATAAATAAAATATAAGGTTTTTGAGATTTGCTACACATTGCATTTAGTTTTTATGTATACTTTACACAGGGGATGCACGATATTATCGACATGGTATCAGTATTGGCCGATATTAG
This sequence comes from Garcialebias charrua, assembly GCA_038048925.1. NCBI lineage: Eukaryota > Metazoa > Chordata > Actinopteri > Cyprinodontiformes > Rivulidae > Garcialebias > Garcialebias charrua. Next base: position 32,338 of record JBBPBX010007412.1, read on the forward strand.
CGATCAAGTTAAATATCGGACATTCTATCAAAAATAACTCACCAATATATTTGGTAGGAGGTCAAATTGACAAAGACCATGCAGAATAATGTATTTTAGTTCCACAGTAGAGAAAGTTATGTAGTCTCTGTAAGTAGGTTTAGGAAAAAAAATGTTGGTATTGGTTATCAGCTAAATAAGTTTTAACGTATCGGCCAAAAATCCAATATTGTGCATCTCTACTTCATACAACATCCCAACTTTTTCCCCATGTGAGGTTGTCTATTGTCATCACGTCTGTTCATCCTTTCACAAAAGCATGCTTGGCAGAATCAAATATAAATATATTACAATAATACTAATACCACAAATATTTCTTCACCAGGTGAAAAACCTCATCGCTGCCAGCTTTGTCCGTTTGCGTCTGCATATGAGCGCCACTTGGAAGCCCACATGCGCTCGCACACAGGAGAGAAGCCATACAAGTGTGATCTCTGCGCGTTCCGATGCAGCGACCGCAGCAACTTGTCCCACCACCGCCGCCGCCGCCACAAGCTTCTTCCCACGAGGGTGGTCCGTCCTCCCTTCTCTAACAAGAGAATGCTGAGCGCTTTGCAGAAGAGGACAGGCTCGCTGGGCTTCGGTCGACGGCTCCTGATCAACGTCAGTCCTCCCTCCTTGGTGTCGCCAAGGTCTGAATATACGAATGACCTCTCTAACAAGATCCACCACTTAAACAGCGAGTATAAAAATCCTCCCAAAGTGGATGAGATTGAAAACCACAGCCAGAGCGCTAATGGTTTTAGAAACCCACTGGACCAGCTGTCCGCACTGGCCGGACAGCTGACCGGCCTTCACTCTGAATCGGAGACTCCCGCGTCGCCTGACAGAGAGTCCGTAAAAGACGAGAAGCCAATCCTGATACAACACGTCTCCAGTGAACAGGTTGCGGTGTGCTCAAACGCTTTTCAGACATCTCCACCAAAAAACGAGTCTCCCACTTCGGTTCACGAAAGCGGCAGTCCCGTTCCCGCATTTAGTTTGGAGAACAACACGAACACTTTTACGGGAAGCGTTAGCAACAGCCAGGCGAGCACACCCACCCTGGCCCCGACTGTAACAGACCAACAGCTCCTACAGAAATGTCAGCATTGCGATGTTCACTTTTGCGATAATATACTCTTTACTATCCACATGGGTTGTCACGGTTTTGAACATCCGTTCCAGTGCAACATCTGTGGTCATATGTGCGTAGATAAATACAATTTTGCTTGTCATTTTGCCCGTGGACAACATAAAAAGTGACAATGTGCACTTTTCGTTTCAGACTTGTGTTCAGCTCCCTCAATAAAGTGGATGTTCTTTGCTGGTTATTATATTAGCAATAAATATCCAAGGACTGCTAAGGAAATATGTATTTTAAACTATTAAAGGCTGATTTCTCTGAGCTTGGCTTTTAGACACACAATCTGTAGTTTTAATCAGTTTGAATTGTTTACTGACACTTTTAAAACACTTCATGAGAACTAAAAAACTTATTTGGGAGTAAATGATTCACTTCATGCATTTGTAGACATTGGTTTGTTTTGCCGTTAGAAAATCATAGGTAAATTATCTGTGTTTAATACATTTATTAATCGGTTAGCAAAATATCTATAAAATAGTTTTTAGTAAAACTCCCTAAAGTAATCACTGGATTTACATCTATAATTGATAACATTTTGGTAATAACACAATATTCAAGATGGCCTCCACCAGCTAATTGGTCTTAGCCAACAGAAATGTCAACAGTTCAATTTTACATTTATTGATATAGTTTAGTGTGGTAGTAGCTGAGCATTATTTCCAAGATGCACTTAAGGCACTATTTTTACAATTGTCGCCCACACTGTGCCATTAAAATCATGTTAAAGCTTTTCATCCATTTTTCTTTAATTTGCCGTGTTTTTTAACTTTGTTCAAAACACAGTTTGCAACATCTCCCTGTCAATCATCTATTTTCTGTAGCTGCGTTTCTTTCTGGATCGTGGGGGAGCATGTCTCCAGCAGTCACTGTGCGAGATGCGGGACAAGTCTCCAGTCCATCACAGGGACACTTAATCAAATAAATCACCCATACACACTCATGCACCTTGGTGTGTGCAGGATGTCTGATTTAATATTTAAAATTGAATGACTAATAAATCCCAAGAACTTCACAAAGTTGTTTACGCAAGTCCAGTATTTTAATTGGTAGGACTTGTATAGTATTTTTTTTAATGTTAAATTAGACGCAGTTCTCTGTGAGAAACTTTAGTGGGACATTCAGAGACAAACAAGCTTATCACAACTCGTGAATCTTGATTACTGTTTTAATATCGACTTCATTTATATCCTAGTTTTACTTCTTTTGACTTATTCCTCTTCAGGAGTCGCCACAGCGAGTCATCCTCCATCTCACTCCAACTACCTCCATCTCCTCATTTTTTTCCTGGCAGCTGCATTTCTAACATCCTTCTACCAATATACCCACTGTCCCTCCTCTGGACATGTCCAAACCATCTCAGTCTGGCCTCCCTAACTTTATCTCCCAGTTGTTCAACATGTGCTGTACCTCTGATGATCTCATTCCTGATCTTATCCATCCTTGTCACTCCTAAGGAGAACCTCAGCATCTTCATTTCTGCCACTTCCAGTTCTTTCTCCTGTTTTTTTGTCCACGTCTTTGTCTCCAGACCAGACAACATAGCGGCTCTCAACACTGTTGTAAACGTTTCCTTTGACCTTTGCTGACACCCCTTTGTTGCAAATCACTCGTGAAACTTTTCTATTCTTTTTTTAAATCGTAATTTATAGTTTTGTTGTACTATATAACCTGCCTGTTTGTAGCAAATAATAAAATAATACAAATTTTAGCCACCTACTGCTTGGAATCAAGATGCTAAAACAAAATAAATTAAGAATAATTTTCACACCGTTATGTCAGGTAACTTAAAGATAAGACGTTGTACATGATTAGAAAGTGACAAAAAAAAAATTTGTTGGTAATTTTCTCTTTTTGTTTTTGTAGACGTGACAGATGCTTAAATCAATTTTAATTATTTGCTTTAAAAAAAATTGTATTTAATAAACTAAAGAACTACCATTCATTTCACATTTGTGTAACACAGCGTACAAACTCCAGAGCAGTTTGGCAAAATTATTATTTATTAAAAAAAAAAAAATTAATCTTAGACGTGATTTTTTTAAATTGGCAACGTCAAAAGTAAAAAAAATAATAATTTTACAGACACTGAACTAAGAAGTGTTGGAGCTGAGCTTTGTCTCCAACCCATACTTCCAGTGCAACACATTTTGTGGTATTGTTCCTTAAAACATTGGCATTACCTGTGAAGTCAACCCTGTCAGCAAAATATCTTCTAAACCACGGGATGGATCTCCATGAAACGTTCATAAAATAAATATTGGCAGTAAATTTACAACTCATTGCCTTTTGGTTTCAGCTCAAACCAAGATGGCCACTGCAGCTAATCGACCACAGTCAACACTTAAATGGCTCATAAATGGCACTTAAATACACCTCAGTGAATTCATCAGATACTGAGCCACGGTCATTAAAGTGCTAACAAATAACAAAAAATATTGCACAAAATTACGCACAACATAACAAAGTTGGAATAAAGCAGCTACAACTCTTGTCATTTCTCTGCATAAAATGATCTTAGACTAAAATTCTGACATGAAACAAAGCAGGCCTTACGCGTTCTTTAAGTTTTGAAACGTTTTGCTTCGTAAAACTCCAAGTCAATCATTGTGATTTATAAATCTTGTCAAAATGTCTTTCTTTTGGCCGTCAAAAATGCTTCCCACTGCGTGTTTCACCACCCGCTCCACATCGATGTCCTCCTGAATGAACGGAACCTCCTGCAGGAACTGTTTCCGGAGGTTGTGAAGGAACGTCGCTTTAGACTCGTTCAGCTGAGCAGCCAAGAGCCGCATGCGCTCAGAGGGAACATGATTATCTAAAATAAGGACTGAAAGTCATAATTCTAATAGGCGACTGAAATAAAGGGTGTGTGGAGCTGACGGCTGACCTCTGGCAGTCTTCATGGCTTCAGATATGAGGCGTCGACAAGCCCGATCAGCCTGGTGGACCACACTCGTGGCACATTTAAGACGATCAGCCTCCTGGAACATGTATGACACAAAGAGCAAGAATGTATTCACTTCCACTATAGAGAGGAATGTGACAAAAATCATATAAATACATAATAAGTAAAAGTTTCATATGGTTACTAAATACATCTTTAAATCAATAAATATACAATTAAATTATTTAATACACAAGTGTCCCATGAAATAGATAACATTTTAATTATTTAATTTTGTCACATTCCACCCTCCATTGTCATCATGAAATTATGTTAACTGTCATCTTCACCCATCAAACTCAGCGGGCGGGACTAACGCTCATCATGTGAAATCCATTGCTTTGGTCTGAAGTCAGTTCAAACATGGCAGCTCCCTCCATGCAGGACCTTAATTTGCTTTCTCATGAACTGGCTAGAGATATTTTAAACCAAGCTACGGATATAGAAGCTGGAGCTTCCCCCCAGAGTTTGAGGTAAATAAATTGGAACAGTTTATTGAAGTTACTGGAGTGATTTCTAAACTTTCCAACTTCTCGTAAAAGCACGTCTTCTTCTTTACATTCATGGTATGAAAAAAGGTTTCATCCAAATACAGTACATGTTACTGACCCCTAAAGTTTATGAATATATTTTCTGGCCTGTGGATCAATTCATTATCTGTGGTCAGCCAATCAAGCGTCAGGCTCTGTTCACAAGCCCCCTTAGCCCCGCCCACTGAGTTGATGGGTAAAGCCTGAAATACACTTGAGCGTCCTCAGGTACGCCACTCTACGCGCGCATTTTGTGCGCATGTGTTTTGCTGCTATACTTCAGAAACTATCAGCTTTCAAACGCTCGCGTTCTCCTTGTTGTAATATGAGCAGCTGCGCACGGAGGGGACTCAACTGAGCTCGCTGATTGGTCACTTGCTGACACGCCTACTGAAATGATTGACAGCTTCAGTCAGCTCATGTAGCTCGCTGAAGACCGCGGCGGTGTTCTGATACGGTGTTTCTACTATATATGTTATAAAAAGTTCTCTCAGAAATAAAAATAATAACAGGGAGTGCTTTTCCTGCAGCACACAGCCCACCAGGGATATTTAAAACATCGCGCACCCAGGTAGGACCTGAATTCATTCATTTCATTCATGGAGTGAACGGAGGAAGAAGTGATTACTTGACTTTAGGCAAAAAAACAAAAGAAAAGGCCCGATCAGCGATAAAGAAGGGGAATTTATTTCATTTGTGTAACATACAAAACAGTCCGGCGCCGGGGAAGTTTATGGTCAGACACCGCGCACGCGGACGTAAAAAAAAGCTTTGCACGTATGTGCCCTGAGGGGCTACGCGGGGCTACGCTTTTGCCTTGACGTACGTACGTTGCGTATAGGCGTATCCTGAGGACGCTCAAGTGTATCTCGGCCTTAAGGCTGACAGTTAACATAATTTCACGATGACACTGAAGGGTGGAATGTGACAAAATTAACTAAATAATTAAATAAATAATTTAAAAGGTACATTTATTTATTTCATGAGACATTTAATTCATTAATGAAGTATTGAATAATTTAATAGTATATTTATCATATTTATCATGTTTTATCACGATTTAATGACGTATTTAATAATTAAATTATACATTTAGTTATGTATTTATTTATTTAATTTGGTCACATTCCATCCTCCATATTCCACAACTGCACATTTCAATTGTATTACATTGTGTCGGAGATTAGAGCTACTTTTGATCAATGTTGTTAAATGAATAAATCATGAAATAAAAAATTTAAAAGGTACATTTATTTATTTCATGGACCATTTCATTAATTATATATTTAATAATTTAATTGTATATTTATCATGATATATCACAATAAATATTTATCATACATCACAATATTTACCATGATATATCACAATATTTACCATGATATATCACAATATTTACCATGATATATCACAATATTTACCATGATATATCACGATATTTATCATATAACAACATGATAAATATTTATCATGATTTTATGATGCATTTAATAATTAAATTATACATTAAATTATGTATTTATTTATTTAATTTTGTTACATTCCAACCTCATTATTCCACAACTGCACATTGCATTTGTATTGCGTTGTGTTGGAGATCAGAGCTACCTTTTGTTCACTGTTGTCTTCCACCGGGCTCAGAGGATTATTTAGAGCTGAACAGATCAACTCCATCACTTTCCGGCTGACGACAAAACCACACAAGAAGAAAAAAGCAAAAGATAATTAGATTTTTAAAACTAATTATCAGCTAATAAGGGTTTACTCAGCAGTTTTACATGTCACATTTGGAGATGCCGTCTGATGTGTTGAGCGAGATGCTTTGCATTTCCCACAAGTTCTTTTGCGGATTTGGAGACTCCAAACGCTTCTCCATCTCCAGTATCACTTCAGTGGGAATAGGCTTAGACCGGCTGTGGTTTCTGCTGATGCAGGACTCTAAATCACACTGTAGATACACCTGACAAAAGCCCAGAGAACCTGCAAGAGTAGTTGACAACTTTAAACCTCCATTTTAACAAAATAAAGAGGATCAGAGGCATTGGTGGACAAAATGACCTTACACTTTCTTGCAAGTTGATACACTTCATATCTCATGCTTGGATAGAAGAAGTTGTCATCTAGTAGAAAGAGAAGTGGAGTCCCGTCAGACATGAACATTTCAGGCTGCAGCATTGCTTCAGTACATTGTTCCCAGGCTGCGCTGTTTATCAGTGAGCTGCTCTGTAACGTCGTTACCCCTTCAGGCCTCTCCACGAACTGCCCGATGCTATGCAGCACTGCTTGTCTGTGGGACTTCCAGTTAGTGTGCTGGAAATAGAAATCAGATCCAATATTAATAAATCAGCTCAATATTCAAAGGGGTTTAAACCAATGTGTGCAAAAACAGATTTTTTTTTGTTTGTTTCTTGGTGGTCAAGAATTGGGTGTGTTTATTAATTAGTAACAAAACGAAAACCTACAGTAACCCACTGAAAGTGGCTCTGTTGTCACACTTGGCTCTTTTTTCTTCATCAAACCAAAATATTTGGCACAAAAACCCAAAATGTATAAAGCCTTTTCAGTCATTTGAGATGGCAACAAGTCTGCACATCGGTGGTAAGTTAGAAGATGTCGACAACACTGCAGCGACTCAAGCTACCCACCCTGACAGCTGTTGGGATCCTAACACCTGATATTTACTTCATCGCAAAAGGCAAAGCGGTAAATGTACCATTTGAAGAAGGATGGCGAATAAATAATGTTCTAATATTCTAATTCTTGGCAGGGATAGAATAGCCAAGAATTACGAAACACCACAGCACTGAAGTCCAGTGAAGGTACATTTATTAAAGCAGGAACACAATTATTTTAAATATATTTTTTTAAACAATAGTTATGTTTTCAATACAGTAACTTAGTAACTAACAGATTGCCCAATATTAATAGAAACATGCCCAATATTAATAGAAACATCCTAACAGTCTGACCGTAGTGTGTGCATGTGTTGTTTTTAACACAAGATGATCCTGATCGTTTCATTAAAGAAAATAATCATTGCAAAGTCATGGGTTCTGAACAACAAAATCACAAAAAAACAAAATCTGCACAATATCTGTCTCATATCGATAGTTAACAAGTTCTTAAATTAAAAAGTTTAAAAATCAATTCAGTTTATTAATATA
>JBBPBX010007412.1:54033-65388 GCA_038048925.1 Garcialebias charrua
TATATATATATATATATAATATATATATATATATATATATATAAAATTCTTTAAACTGAAAACAGTGCACTTTCTATTTACGACCATAAGATGTCACTTCTAAAAGATCATGCAGGCCAACGAATCTAAGGAATGAAAAACTTAAAGAAAGAACAAAGTCTTGTCACGATGAGTACCAGTAACATGTATTCCAGTCTAACCTGCTTGACTGGTGTGACATTCAGAACCTGTAACAATGAGCAGCACTTACAGAACTGCCTGATGAATAATGAATGAAGTATCTGTTTCTTTGTAAAAGCTCAAGCTGCTAAAAAGCATCATGGCGTCGTGTGGAGTTAAAGGTGAAAAAGGAGTCAAACGTACCACATTAATTCCTCCAGAAGACGCCGCAGAGCAGACCGTGCCCACGAACGCCATGCCCAATACACCACCTGGATAGGAGGTGGTCCGACCACTGGCAAACAAGTTAAACAAAAGATAAATCTCTGCCTTGAAATGATGAAACACTTGAGAAAAGACAGCATCATAAAGTATTCTCTAATGTGCTGTACAGTAATAAAAGAACAGCACACTTACACAATGAGCTGACCAATGTCGTTTCTCATTTTTGGTAACAGATTGGACTTCCTCCACCCAACAAAGCTCCCCAACACATCTCCAGCTGTACCCTCTACAGAAAAAGGATTACTATCCTTGAAAATTTCCAGGCCCACCAGCACAATACGGATGTTCAGCGGCTTGTAATACTGAAAAAGAACAAAAAATGTGAACAAAATTACTTAAAGTTCGACACAGCCCATAAAAATATAAAGATATATTGCTATATTTTATATTTAATATTAGATACAGTTGAAACAACGGCAAAAATAGTACATTCGTTTTTGCAAACGCAAAATCTCACCCCATCCAGTAGATTAGCCAATTCCACCATTTCGTCTCGCACTGCTTTCTCATCTTTTTTCTTATACAGATACTGTTAATAGGATTCACAATATAAAAAAAGAACATTCTAATTAACATTAAAATTTACTGATGAAAACATCGCATTTGTAGTGAGAAAATTAAATTCTGTATGATTGGTCTGGAGAATTAATAATAATAGTTAAAAAAAATTTTTTAGAGAACAACAAACAGAGAAGCTTAGCTAGATTGCATATTTTATCTAAAGTGATTTATGTTTTAAAACACAGAAAAGAGGCAATGCTGAGGTAAGAATCTTGCCCAAAGTTGTTTAGACAAGTGAATGAGGAAGAGATAGAATCAGCAATTACCTAGATATGCAAGTCGCAAGAAAAACTCCATCGTACATTTAGAATCACTTTCTATTTAACACATCTATATTACTATATATATATCTATATTACTATATATCTATATTACTATCTATATTACTATATATCTATATTTTTATTTATTTATTTATTTATATATCTTGTGTATACATGGGCCGAGATGGTGTAGAGGCAGGGCAGCCGGCTCAGGATCAGAAGGTCTCGGGTTCGATCCCCGGTCACTGCATACCTCGTTGTGTCCCTGGGCAAGACACCTAACCCCGAGTTGCTCCCGGTAGGACTGGCAGCGCCTTGCAAGGCAGTCTACCGCTACCGGTGTATGAATGGGTGGATGGTTGGTACTGTGAAGCGCTTTGGGGCCCCTCAAAGGGGGCTGGAAAGCGCTATATAAATAAGCTCCATTTACCATTAATAATTAAACATAGCATAGTGTTTTCCTTGTAAACTGTTTTATGCATACGATGCATGGTAAATGTTACCAGAACCGCCTTCTTCCACCTGTGTAATATCGCTAAAATTAGAAACATCTTATCAAAAAGTGATGCCGAAAAACTGGTTCATGCATTTGTCCCGTCTAGACCGGACTCTTGTAATGGTTTGTTATCTGGGTGTCCAAATACCGGTACTTCTTTAAAAAGTCTTCAGTTAATCCAAAATGCTGCTGCCAGAGTCTTAACTGGAGTAAGTAGAAGAGATCATATCTCTCCAGTTTTAGCTTCTCTCCATTGGCTCTCTGTCAAGTCCAGAATTTAAGTCAAAATATTACTTCTAACCTACAAAGCCATCAACAACCTAGCTCCATCTTTTATTACATATCTTTTCCATATTTTCCCAACAGAGCAATTTGCTCCAAGACTGCAGGCTTCCTTGTGGTTCCTAGAGTTTCCAAAAGCAGAATGGGAGGAAATCTTTCAGTTATCAGGCTCCTCTCTTGTGGAACCAACTTCCAGTTTCTGTCCATGAAGCTGACACATTGTCCAGTTTTAAGACTGGGCTCAAGACTTTCCTTTTTGATAAATCCTATAGTTAGGATTGGCTTGTTATGCTGCTATAGTCTTAGACTACTAGAGGACTAAATGACCACATTTCCTAAAATGAATTGTTAAAATTTAAGTTCTCATTTGTTACTATTCTTATCTTAACATGTGATTCTTGACCTGCCATTGTGTATCTGTTCCTCTCAAACCCAGCCAGTCGAAGCAGCTGGCTGTTTGTCCTGAGCCTGGTTCTGCTAAAGGTTTCTTCCTCATGAGTGAGTTTTTCCTTTTCACTGTCGCCTTCATGCTTGCTCAAGAGGAGAGTCTGTGATGAAGCAAAACTCAAAACAGTCTGCTCCTCAGATAAATAATGTTATTAACTTTTTTTTTTTATGTATATGGATGTTTCTGTTCAGTGCCCTGAGATGACTTATGTTCTGACTTGGTGCTATATAAATAATAATAATAATAATAATAATAATAACTTTTATTTATAACGCACTTTACATCAAACAGATCTCAAAGTGCTACAATGAAAAATAAAATCAAGATAAAAATCAACCATAAATGCAACAAAGAAGAGGAACAACCAAGAGGATGGAGCCTCACAGATGATTGCATCAAAAACTTAAAATTCACAAAATGCAGATAAAATACTCAAAAAACTGGGTGCAATAAAAAACAAAAGCACAATTAATTATTTAAAAAACTGGATAAAAAGAAAGGTTTTAAGACCTTTTTTAAAACATGTCACGGTCTGTGGGGCCCTCAGATATGAGGGCAGGGCGTTCCACAGCCGAGGGGCAGCGCAGGAGAAAGCCCGGTCTCCCATTGTGCGAGACCGAGACCTGGGAGTGAGAAGAAGATGGGTGTTGGAAGAGCGGAGAGTGCGGGAAGGACAGTGAGGAGTGAGAAGTTCTTTTAAATAGGATGGTGCATTACCGTACAGGCATATAAATAAACTGAATTGAATCTGTATAGAAACTTACAACAGATTTATTTCTTAAACAAGTATAATCTTCACAGAAATGCCTAACCAGACCAGATGAGTAAAGGAAGTAAGGTGAAACAAAAAGCAAAAATCATGCAGTCAAATCAAAATAAATACTTACTCTGAGATTATCGACAACCAGTGCCAACTCCACATAACTGGTCTGAGGTAAACTGCGTTTTCTCTGTTGAACAAACAAAAAGTTACAAATGAAAAAAAAAAATGAAAAAAAAAAGTGGGGTCATTAGGATAATCTGCATCCATTTTCCATTTTAAACACAGTGAACACAGAAAGCACCCTCACCCTCAGAGAAGTCATTGATTTGCCGGGCTCAAACGGTTCATGTCTAGACGTAGACGTGGCCTCGCTAACAACTCCACACGTAACGGGCTCAGACTGCGAGTCCTCCAGGAGGTACAGAAGATGCTCATTAGTGGCAGACTGTGCCACAGGTTCAAGTCCGAATGTCTCATTTCCAAGGAAGATGACTCCTCTACAGAGAGCACAAACAAATATAGCTTTAAAGAAAATTAATTCTTCATCAAAGCAAACACACACACAAAATAATTTGCTTCACTTTGCTGTAACGTTTTCGACTGGTCTTGAGCAAGAGCTTTTATTCTGAAGATCGAGAATTTTTTTTTTTTGCTTTTGTTGGAGCAACAACCAAAACTTGCCACCCCATTACCAAAAACAAAACACAAATCAGAAGTATATTTCAAGCTACTTAAAACTGCTGTTCATTGTTCTTTAGTTTTAGCAGGTCGCTTTCGTAAATGAGCCCATGAGGTTCAAAAGATTTACCTGACTAAATAAAGGTTGAATGAATGAATGAATGAATGACCAGGCACATAAAAAGGCTGAAAATGTAACTTTGCACAAGCCGTTTTCGCACTGCACAGCCCTCCCCGGCCCAGCCCGACCCGGCTTCTAACCCGGGTTCGTCTTGTTCGCAGTTGCCTTTCCAGGCCGGCCGGCGTCAGCCCGAGTTTTAGAACCTGACCGACGGAGGTTCTGAGCGGGCCGAGCTCCCGGGCCCAGTTTAAATAACACGAAGCGCGCACCCATACAGAGCATTTCCGCCTTTCAGCGCGAGCTGAATTTCATTAAAATATAACTACAGAAACGCCTAAAAAAATATGTGTTAGCTGATTATATATATTAGTGTTGAGTTTAATTTTTGTTAATTACCGATTACAAATCAGCTTGTTTTAGAACGTAAATAACACCAAGCGCGCACACAAGAACTCCCCACCCACTTCAAGTTTTTTTAAGAGTGCGTTGGACCTGGAAATATCAACACGCCTCGGTGGTTCATTGGAAGCGCCTTGGGTTACCACTCCAAACTTTATCTCAACTCGGGTTTGATTCTTACTTGGTTGAACTTATTTTACGTTTGTCTTTTATTGGATAAAAAAAAGTTTGTGTTATGCCTGTGGTTAACACAAACTCCTTTTTTTTATCCAATAAAAGACAAACGTAAAATAAGTTCAACCAAGTGAGGAAATGGCGTTGGCTAAGAACGCCCCACCCACTTCAAGGCGGCTCTCCGCACACTGCGAAATGAGCGGGGGCGGGCCAGGCTGGGCTCAGGGGCAACCCGGGACGTGCTGGGCCGGGGAGGGCTGTGCAGTGCGAAAACGGCTTCAGAGGCCAGTCAGTCAGAGTCAGAGAGTCTTTATTGCCATTTGCACCGCATGTAGTACATGTGATGAAATGAGATTATGTACACAGGGTCCCAGTTACATCCAACAACAAAATGTGAGAGAAAAACAGTAATAACATCTAGGATATGAACTAAGAAAAACATCCAACTAGAAATACACTAAGCCCTAGAGTAATAGAAAAACGTCATTACAAACAGCAGCACGAACATGAGTCTTTATGAGCAGATGGTCACAGATGAACACAGCAACAAGAAAACAGATCAGCATCAGCATGATGTGATATTTCACAGTGATTATTCTTATTATTTATTTATTCATGAGTCTAACAGCCTCAGGGTAGAAGCTGTTCCTCAGTCTAGTGGTTCTACATTTGATGCTCCTCAACCTCCGTCCTGAGGGGAGTGGGGCAAAGAGTGAGTGTGCTGGGTGAGTGAGGTCTTTCATGATGCAGGTGGCTTTTTTCCTGCATCTGGAGGTGTAAATGTCTGTGATGGTGGGGAGACTGACTCCAACAGACTTCTGTGCCATTCTGGGCCAGTATCCTGTTGTACCAATGTACTTATTCTTTGCCACTAGAAGCCAATCATAAAAATGCACCAGTTGCACCAGTTTCTTTACTCAGATTCATGAAAAGATGGTAAACTTTAAACTGATATTAAAACTCCCCCTTACACATTTATACTGTACATTTATTTATTATTTCCTTTAACTTGACATCTTTGCATGCAAATGTGCTCCGTAAAATTGAGAAATAAAAAGCTCGGAGTAGAGAAAAATATGTAGCATGCCAAAATTAGTGAGTTCAGGCTGTGGTGAAACACATGAAAAAAAAAATGAAAAAAAAAAAATATATATATAATTTTTGCCTTAAATGAATTGCTAAAATTGAATAGTTTTCATTTGATACTATGGTATTTCCTTTTTGTTTTTAAATAATTACAAATTTCCTCAGTATATTTAATTACAAAAAGGGTTGTCCTAAGGTTCAGTTACTGTATCTTTAAATTTGTAGACTCTATAGTGAATGTGTTGTTTTATTAAATACTATAAAATTACACGCAAAACATTTCACAAAACCCACCTCTAACTCAATTTAACGCTCAAGTAAGGAACTACAGCACAAACTACACTCCATGCAACACATTTAAAACAAGGAATTTGTTCACACCTGAGACCGGAGCATGTACTGAGAGCAACCATTGAATTTTCATATCCATCCACGTTTCCATGGTAATAACAATGCACCTGATAGCAGACAAATAAACCCAGATGTAATACTTGCACATTCAATTAGCGCACCCCCACCAAAAAAAAAGAGCCACGATGAACTCACATGTAGTTTTGGATATGAAGAACTGTAGTTGCCACTGGCGTCACGTGAATACTGGATGAAATTTGGGTGTAGGAAGTCTCTGAAAAAAGTTAAAAAGGTAATATTTAATATTTAAACAAGAATGGACAGTAATGTCCCTGAGATGAATTACCTGTTTTGTTTTAGATGAAGAATGTGTCTTCTGTTGTTAATGTTGATCTCATATGATATTGTGTCTTCATACTTTTAAATATGTAAAAAAAAAGAGATTATTTAAGAACAATACATTCAGTCAATAATACAATAAATAAGAATAATTCCAAACCTTTTCAGATTGTGTCTGTCTGTTTATGCTCCTAGTCCACCTGTGAATCACCTGAGGCTTAACAATAGAATATCTTGACAGTGTTGACCTAAACCCACTGAACTTTTCTGGGGGGAAAAGAGGAAGAGTTAAACAAACAGCATAAAAGTACTGAAAAGTTTCACTTTGATTATCCAGACACTCAAATAAGTCACCCACACACCAAAAGGTAAAGTATAGACAACATATTCGCATTAAAGCCAAATAAACTTCAGAATAATAAGCTGGAGCTAGTAACAAAACAAATCAAGTACAGTACATTTAAAGAAAGCGTTTGCTGTTAACATGATTTTAAAAACAAAAAGGAAAATAAAAACTTTCTGGTTCCCTCGATAAACAACACAACAGGTAACCTCACCGCCAGAAGCCTCACCTTTGCTTGCAGTCCCAGAAACACAGCAATAAAATAAAACAGCGAATGTAACATATTTTCTGACCATTATTATCGTTAAAATGTATAAAAAGTCTTATGCGGTCAACAGGTAATCAGCTAGTGATGAGCTCAGGGAATGCTTTTTTTTCTCTCTTCTTTGTCAGGTGTGTTAATGGGCGTGGCCAAGACAGGGAGCTAACTTTTGTACACAAAGGACATTTAATCCAGTTTAGACAAACAATTCATTTTGTTTTCTACTGAAATCTACTAGCTATACCTTAAACATAGCACTCAAGTAAACGAATTCAGTAAATCTACATTCAAGGTGGAAAATTTGTTGGTAGGTTTTAATTTTTCGTTCAAATATCGCGTTGTTTCCATGTCCCTGACGTCATATGTCTGCGACTTTTCGGCTGCTGTGATGTTTAGAACTTTAATGCTGCGCATATCGACAACGAAACATTTTTAAAGCGAAATTCGTATCATTTTATAATAAAAAAACATTTATATATTTTTTCAATATTTCTAAAACTCTATGCCTTTTAATTTTAGGCTAATTTAACGGACCAGTGTTGCGCCGTGGTGGGTATACCGGTAAACCCCTCTCTCCTCGGGAGCGCGCACAATGGCCGTACCCAAATGTGTATTTTGTTGTTGAGCTTTTGGGTCACATCGCATTTATTTATACAAATGCAAGATTGCTGATTATTTTTACGATTGTTTTGCTGCCCACTGCCTGAATCTGTTTCGTCTTGGAAACCACAGGAAAAATCAGAAGAGATGACGAGCCTTTCTTCTAACACGGTAAAAATAAAACATGAAAGCATTTATTCATGCTGTGAAGCTCAGATATAAAACAACACCCACGTATGGTCGAAACAGTTTGTAGACGTTTTGAAAACCCACACTTTTTTCATAATGCGCGCTCCCGAGACGTGGGGCACAATAATTCAAGGGTACTTAACTCGGCGCAACACGATTGTTGTCAAAATATCGTTAGCTTCGAAGCTAGTAAGTAGCTAGCATAGTCGCTTCATAATAGTCTAGCAACCTGTCAGTGGTAAGATATTATACAAAGAAAATAACTTACTATGCAGCATACACTCGCTAAATACGTCTTTGTTGGGTAATTCTATGCATATGGCTTCATTCCGTGTTTTAAAATTTACTTCCTTATTGAGATTGACAAGAAATCAGGTGTGGACAAAATCAAACATTTTGGTTTTGGGTTTTGCTCAAGCTGTGTTGTGAGTACCCGTCTTTCTATGTTAACGTTGAGCTTTCTATTTTATATGAACATGATTTATTTATTGTCTGCTTGTTCTGCAGGATGACAGACTTTCAGCCATCAGCAAAAAGGCAAAAAGTTGAAACAAATAATCCAGAAACACCTCCATCTTCTGACAAAGGTATTGTGGCTAGACATTAATAGCCTTAAAGTGCATGACAACAATTTCAATAAAAACATTTTTTTTGTTTTGTTTTTTCAGGTCGATCTTTATGTATTCAAAACACCGGTGATAAAATCATAGCTCAAGAGAGAAGGGAAAATAAGACAAACATGGATCCTCAGTCAAAAAGAGACAAAGACAGTTTACCAGACGAAAAGTTAAAAAAAGCTGGCCTTGGACAGCCACAGAAGATTAGAAACGCACTTGAACGTTGGTTGCTTAAGCCCTCAAAAAGTCCAAACGCACCTGAAAAGTGCCCAAACCAGAAAGATGTGGAAGTGACTGACGGCCTTGGCTTTCAAAGCAGTTCAGCCTCGTCTTTAGACTGTAAAAATGCTGCAAAATCTTCAGACTCTGACATGGATGAAGAAACACAACCATTAACACCGCAAGATTCACCTGAAAAGTGCCCAAACCAGAAGGATGTGGGAGTGACTGACGGCCTTGGGTTTCAAAGCAGTTCAGCCTCGTCTTTAGACTGTAAAAATGCTGCAAAATCTTCAGACTCTGATATGGATGAAGAAACACAACCATTAACGCCGCAAGACTGGGCTGCAAGCTGTCCTATGTCACCAACTTTAAGGGATTCCACAGGAAGTGGATGTACACAGACAGGCCCTCGGGATGAAAAAGAGTTAGAGGAAGAGCCAACTGGAGCGTGCGCTACAAGTTTTGAGGGCTCTGCCAAAAAAAGGATCAAAATAACAGACTTTTTTTCACGAGCTTTGTCACAGAGCTTACCTGTGAAAAGGGGCCGGCCAGATACATCCTCGGATGGAGATCGAGACAAGAAGATGACGCCTGCTCAGGTCAGATGGTTGGGAACGCCGATCAGTGAGCTGAAGAGAATGCCAAGATGTGGAGGAACCCTTCCACCACTGAAGGATGATCCTCACCAGCACACTGTCATGATTAGGGTTTGAGGACTTATTCCATGACTTCAAAAAATATTCATATCAAAAGTTGTGTCCAGTATGATGGAGTATTAAGGCCACACTAAGAAAAATAAATTACATTACGAGAAAAAAAAGTCATGAAGTTACAAGAATAAAGTCGTACAAGAATAAAGTTATAGTATTACTAGAATAAACTTGTAATATTACCAGAATAAACTCGTAAAATTACCAGAATAAACTTGCAATATTACCAGAATAAACTCGTAAAATTACCAGAATAAACTTGTAATATTACTATAATAAACTTGTAATATTACTAGATTAAACTTGCAATATTACCAGAATAAACTTGTAGTAATACCAGAATAAACTCGTAAAATTACCAGAATAAACTTGCAATATTACCAGAATAAACTCGTAAAATTACCAGAATAAACTTGTAATATTACTAGAATAAAGTTGTAATATTACCAGAACTCAGACATGAAAAAGTAAACTGCGGTAAAATGATGAATGTTGAGCATCTTGTTAAGTTATTCTTTGGTATTGGGTTTTTACAAATAAGGAAATACTTAAAGACCGTGTAAAGTGAATTTCAACATTTTCTTAAATAAACATTATAAATGTGATAATTGTAATCTTGTAAATGAGTAAAAAGTCTCAAAATTGTAGCTCAATTAATTTTGGAGTTATAGATCAAACTGTGTATAAACACATTTCTCTTTCAGGATTTTTTAGGCGTGGTTTAAATGTGACCGCGTTTCGTCACGCGGTCACAAGCCCCACCCCCTGCAGCTCCAGCCGTATAAATGCGTTCTTCGGTGGAGCCGTTCACTCGCTACCGACCGTCTCTCTCCAGTACTGGCGTGCTGCTGGAGCGACCACATGCCACCTGCACCTCCGCCCCCCCCCCGCGCGCGCGTGTGGCGATCAGACCCCGCATGCATGTGACCGGGTCGCGCGCGCGTGTGTGTGTGAGAGGCGATCAGACCCCGCATGCGATGTGACCGGGTCGCGCGCGCGCGTGTGTGTGTGTGAGAGGCGATCAGACCCCGCATGCGATGTGACCGGGTCGCGCGCGCGCGTGTGTGTGTGTGAGAGGCGATCAGACCCCGCATGCGATGTGACCGGGTCGCGCGCGCGCGTGTGTGTGAGAGGCGATCAGACCCCGCATGCGATGTGACCGGGTCGGACCGCGAGTCCGCTCATCTTCTAAAATAGCGCTGATTATAACAGCGGAGTTATGTGTCCTCAACTTTAAAAACATAACCAGAGTTGTTAGTGCACTAAAAACAGCGTAACTCTTGGAAAAAGGAGCTGCTGGAAGCCAGAACTCAGATAAAAACGGAGCAGGTGGATCTCTGCTTCCCCCGTATGCCTGCCTCCCCACACAGCTCAGCTCTGAAGGGGGCTGGACACGGCGCAGTACTGCGCTGAAACCACGCCCACGCACTGACACGCCCCTAGCGTTCCAGGGCAAGGCAAAATCATGTTTTTTCATGATTTTTGACACTTAATTTTATAAGGAAAACAATGTTTTTAATCAGTCAGATTTATATGGGTGATTAATAACACATATTTATGTCATGTGACAAACTAAAAACACAAATTTAATTTCACTTTACACGGTCTTTAATGTGTGAGCACATCAGCATCAGATTTTTATCAGTATGGATGGAGGCATATTTCACAAACCGTGAACCACAAGTGGTCGCGGACTCCTTCATAAACACTGACTCGCAGTGAAGGCTGTCCACAGCAGGTGCGAGCCGACCCAGGAGCAAAATAGACATGTCAAGTAATATTATGACTTTATCTCATATTATTAATGTACAACATTACAGTATTTTCTTAACATTATCACTTTATTCTTGTAATACAGTACTGTAATTTTATGACTTTAATCTTGAAAAGGGGAGTGGTGGTGCAGAGGTTAGAGAAGGTGGGCTTGTGATCGGAAGATTGCCGGTTCAAGCCCCAGTACCGACAACATCAAAAATGTTGGTGGGGTAGGTGAAGCATCCCATACCT
>JBBPBX010007413.1:0-37883 GCA_038048925.1 Garcialebias charrua
CCTGATGCATGCTCAATAATCCAGGTAGAAAAATCTAAAAAAGCTAAGTCTGGTCCTCTGGACATTCAAAAAAACAAAACAAAACAAAGCAAAAAAAAAACTGTAGAAACGTTTCGTCTTTCGTCCGAAAGACTTCCTCAGTCTGAGGTGCTGGGTTCAGCTCAGTCTTATAAATAGCACCCTCTCACAGTGTTACACAACCAGTTGGCTGATGACAGCCGAAACCAGCTGCTCACATGATCAAGGAGGACCATCAGCCTAACAAAGGATCGTTAGCACCCTGATGGTTGTTTGCTATTCACAGAGGGCTGAGTGATACCAGCAATCACAGCATTGTAGGAGGGGGACAGTTGAACCCGGAGGCCTCCACCCCTGTTTAATGATGGGCGGTTTCTTTTCACAAAGATGGCCTCCTTTACTCCTCTCTCAAACCATCGTTCCTCTCTATCAAGGATGTGAACATCTTCATCCCTGAAAGAGTGACCGCTGGCCTGGAGATGAGTGTAGACTGCAGAGTCCTGACCTGATGATGTTGATCTTCTGTGCTGGGCCATCCTTTTGGCCAGTGGCTGTTTAGTTTCCCCGATATAAGACTGATCACAGCCCTCCTGACACTGAACAGCATACACAATGTTACTCTGTTTTTGCCGGGGGACTGGATCTTTGGGATGAACCAGTTTTTGCCGTAATGTATTTTGAGGTTTAAAAGCCACTGGGACGTTGTGTTTAGAAAATAAACGTCTCAATGTCTCTGAAACCCCTGCAACATATGGAATGGCCACTGGTCTGGGTCTGGGTTCCTTCTTTTCACCTGCATCAGGTGAAAAGAAGGAACCCAGACCCAGACCAGTGGCCATTCCATATGTTGCAGGGGTTTCAGAGACATTGAGACGTTTATTTTCTAAACACAACGTCCCAGTGGCTTTTAAACCTCAAAATACATTACGGCAAAAACTGGTTCATCCCAAAGATCCAGTCCCCCGGCAAAAACAGAGTAACATTGTGTATGCTGTTCAGTGTCAGGAGGGCTGTGATCAGTCTTATATCGGGGAAACTAAACAGCCACTGGCCAAAAGGATGGCCCAGCACAGAAGATCAACATCATCAGGTCAGGACTCTGCAGTCTACACTCATCTCCAGGCCAGCGGTCACTCTTTCAGGGATGAAGATGTTCACATCCTTGATAGAGAGGAACGATGGTTTGAGAGAGGAGTAAAGGAGGCCATCTTTGTGAAAAGAAACCGCCCATCATTAAACAGGGGTGGAGGCCTCCGGGTTCAACTGTCCCCCTCCTACAATGCTGTGATTGCTGGTATCACTCAGCCCTCTGTGAATAGCAAACAACCATCAGGGTGCTAACGATCCTTTGTTAGGCTGATGGTCCTCCTTGATCATGTGAGCAGCTGGTTTCGGCTGTCATCAGCCAACTGGTTGTGTAACACTGTGAGAGGGTGCTATTTATAAGACTGAGCTGAACCCAGCACCTCAGACTGAGGAAGTCTTTCGGACGAAAGACGAAACGTTTCTACAGTTTTTTTTGCTTTGTTTTGTTTTGTTTTTTTGAATGTCCAGAGGACCAGACTTAGCTTTTTTAGATTTGCACTATATTGGTTTGTTAAGTGTCCTTGGGTGTCCTGAAAGGCGCTTTTAAATAAAATGATTATTATAATTATTATATTATTATCCTAGGACAGAGCTGGCCTTCCTGTTGAGCTTATCTAACTACTTCAGCTGTAGATAAGCTGCTACTCCAACAAACTACATCATAGAAGATGATTGACACCACCACAGAGTTAAAAAAAGGTCTTTAGGATCCTTTTGCCTCCTTGGTGTTGGTAAACAATAAGTGCAGAAAGTTTAAGTGCAACATCACACAAGACAATCAGAACCAGCAGAAGCAGTACTGTTGCATGGACACAGTGACCAAAGCCTAAACATGCCATGAGATCTTCAGCGGCAGCAGATCTTGCATTAACCCTGGTGGTGAATTTGTGAACCAGCTATCATACCTGATCCACCATGTCTCTGCAGTCAACACCTTGGAACCTTGTAAAATATAACACTGATTGACTGGACGAGTCATCTGACTACGTATTCTCTGTCTCTTCCTGGCACTGACTCAATCATTTATTGGTTAAAATTTTAAAGAGATAGTCAAAATGGTAACTAGTTGGTAAATGTGAGGAAAATGCTCAAAAACATGTATGCTACAATCACATAATAACTTGGGCATACAGGGATATTGTATTATTTTAGTGGCTCATTGGTTCATTGAAATTGTACATATGAATGAATATATTCCAATTATAATGTGATTGCACTTAAAATATCACACAAAACCAGAAGAATTCTCACAACCCTCAAATAGTTTTATTGGCTTTTTCCATGATTGTACCACCTTTTAGAAAAGCAATATTTAAAACTATGAAATAGCAAAACTATCATTAGTACCAACAATGATCTCCCAAATATTCTTACAACTTTGCTTTGCTTATACAGTAAGTAGTTTAAGTTGGCAGCACATTGCCTCTTACCTGATCTTCTCCTCATGTAACTGTTGTAAGGTGCGCCCAATCGTCAGACACTGCAATACATAAATAAAAGACAAGTTTTATTGCTGGAAAACTGTTCACTCAAACTGCTACAAGTTTTAAAAAAATAGGGCAAAGTAAAAGTCATTTTTAAACTGGCCAGAAGCTCTTGAAAGCTTTAGACCATAAGCTATTTAATGAATGTTGATATTAATGACCAGTATTATGCCGTGAACCCAAACTTTTAATACTGCACGTCTCTTACTCTCAGCTCTGTTTCTTTTATTCCCACTATTATCCTGACTTTTGACAGTAACTGTGATTTTCCTTCACTCCGATTTGAGACTATTCATTCTGATTGGTTAACTCAACCCATGCACTAACCAGTGACAAGCTTTATTTTTGAATGGCTGACCTCAACTGCTTGGATGGAGCAGCCAAAAACACATAGCATCGTCCAGCACCGCTGCACGCTCACACATTTTACAAATATGCTCCCACACTCGGTCGGTGCACACCCTGAGACCTGCTTGTAAAGTGTAAATATATACAACAAATACCATGAAGTCTTCCTGCTGCTCCTTTAAATTAATTTGTGCACAGAGTTAAACTTGAGCAGATGAGTCCTGCAAAAATATGATTTATATAATTACTGTAACAAAACCTAAAAAAAGGAAAAATTATTAAAGGATATTAAAACATTAGAGTCCCTTCACGGAACAAATATTCATGCTGGTAATATTTACACTTAGCCAAGAACTGGATTTCTTAATTGGTGAGGCATGTGAAGATTATAGACAGAACAAATGACAGATATGATTTTTGAACATTGATTTCTAAAAAAAACAAAAAAACATGAACGTATAAAATAAATCTTTGTCAAAGCACACATTTAACATAAATTTGTTTTTACTAATAGTAGTTCACACTAAAAAATAATAATAATAATTCTAAAGCAGAACATATATCTAAAGTAAATAAATCTAGTCCACTTAAACATCCAGTTAACCATTTCAGATAAATATTAAAATGAAATGTTACCTGATTTTGCCTTCACGTTAGTCCTTTTATTATTATATTTACAATCTTGTGCATATTATGCTACTACAGTATATATTAAATATGCTGAGATGCCAGGTAAATTTGTTCATAGTACTGAGGCTTTGCAACTCACAAAGTTGTTTAGGTCTAACTTTAATCGTTTTAAAAGTTGTACAATAAAATATATATTTGTTCCATAGAAGGTCACTTACACATATAAAAAGGATGAAAAACTCGCATTATGCTGTTTAGAAACATGTATCTAGTTGGACGTCTTCATGACTGTATTACAAAAAGAAAATTATATTTACATTTTGGTATGCCATGTATGTATTTAAAATGCTTTACTTTCAAATCCAAATATAATCCGGTAAGAATGATCAGTGGTAACATGTCTTTCTGTAAATGATCAAACGCAGCAGATGATACTGGATACACAATATCGAACACATGATGCTACCAGAACATTTATAGATTAGGAGATTGATACATTAAATATGATCCCAGCCAGTTTAAAGTTCATGTTAAATGTGAGAAGGAAATGTGTTTTACCAACAATACCAGACAACCTGAGTGTGCGGAGTGTTGGACACCAAATGCAATAAAATGACACACGGCTTCAGCAATGGCATTCATCTCAGGAGTGCCCTCAGAAACATGAATGACATGTTGACTCATTATATTTTGATGAGTGCAAACCAACTGGGCTCACTGCATGCTGTGTGGCTTGTGGCCTATGATTAGTTACAAATAGTTCAGTGGGTCATGCCGTTTGGATCTGATCCTGTGACCTTACAGGGTTCAGACACATGACCCCCAAACCACAGACTCACATCAAACACAGAAGCTGAATTTATATTAGTTTAGCAGGTAGACAGGATACATCTGTACCGGTACTTAGATTGGCAGAGCATTAAATAAAACAGTGTGCATAACTTTGTCATTTTTGTTGGGTAAAAAAAGTTTCAGAGTTAAGCTGATAGAGCTGGTGCTTTTGCTTTGGAAACAAAAACAGCTAGTGCTCTGAATTAATTATTAATATTAACCTTTATTTAACCAGGACAATCCCATTGAGAACACTATTTTTTTTAAGTAGGCCTGCGCCTGAAGGCAGCCTAACATGCATGTTCTTTGGACTATAGGAGAAAAGCAGAGTACATGGAAGAAAACTCACACAAACATGAGAAGAACATGAAAACGCTGCACAGAAAAACCCCAGGCCCACCCGGGGGCTTGAACCCACGACCTTCTTGCTGTGAGGCAAGCAAACGGTAATGCACCATGTTGCCTTAAACTAGCTCTAAGGGATTTCCTTAAAGGCAATATACTACCAATGACCATATTTTTATTCTCATAAAAGATTAATAAAAACAGTTAGGTCCAGCTAAAGGTTAGCCATTTATATTTACTGTTTTATTTTCTGACTTCGTGAGTTTCTTTTCATGTCCACTACATTTTACCACTCTGTTTCTGCCACAGCAAGAAATGGAAACATTTATTTTAGCCTTTGGTAAAAAATAATAATAATAATAAGGCGTTGGTAGACTTTTTGCTATTTTTAAAGCGTTCTAAGAGTAATTGTGTTTGTTTTGTTGAGTTTTTTTGAACAAATGTAAAAGAACTGGCAAATAGGAGATTTGTTTTTGGCAAATTTACTGCTTTTATCACTTCCAGAGGAATGGACCTTATAGAGGAAGTCTACAAATTCCTCTATAAAGCAACACTTTAGAGGTTATTTATTGGGTTTAGGGTTAGACATTAAATGTTGGTTAAATGTGGAAGTGAATAGAAAAAAGAAGTACCGGTAGTGCCGACAACCAAGAGTCAGTCCATGGACTCAGCTGCTATAGGCATTTACATCCATGTGCTAAAGTTTTTTTTTCTTCAATAGTTACAAGTGGTACATGTGGCTCAGATACACATTACATACAAAAAAACAGAATAAACTATATATTGAACAGTGAAAATGTTATTTACAATTAACTCTGAATATAAGGTAAAATGTTTATGTTGACATTTTTAGCAATACCAATATAAACAAACCTTTCATTCAAAAACCATGCTGGTGTGGACATTCCTCACACACAATCAAATGCACACACACACACACTTCCAAGTGCAGTGAAACAGAGCTCTCAACATGGAGCTTCATGCATGCATGCACGTGTCTATGAAGTTTGGCACTCTGTGTCTTTGGTCCATACGGCGTTTTGTATTTGCCATAATCCCCTGTCAGCAACACTTAGGCAGGCAGACAATAGCAGAGAAGATCGGCAGCCAAACCGGCTTCATTCTGAGCTTGGCAGGTCAGTGTGCAAGCAGCATGTTATACACACACACACATACATAAAGCACACATGTCCTGCAGAGATGCGTGTTACTCACACCTTCTCCAGGCTCTCTTCAAAGAGTTGAGGTGCAGTTCTCAAGGACACATCTCTCTGAGATCCTCCTTTTCTCTCTCTTCTAAGTCTTGCACTCACTCCCTGACTCTCACAATCTCTCATTTGATTCTTGATTGCAGGAAACTGCCACAACAGATGCAAGCGTGTCACTGCTTTTTTTCCTCCCTCTCTCCTCCTTTTTCCCCCCTCTGCACTGAGGAGCAGAGCTCTACTCTAAGCCATGAAGTAAGTGCTTCTCTCTTTTTATCCCAAGTGCTGTGAAGCATGAGCGAGTGAGAGGAAGAGGATGGGAGGGAGAAAGAGGAGAAAGGAGTGTTGGACAAACAAAGTAAACTGATGTGCCACTTCAGGACACCAGTCAGTTTGAGTCCTGTTGGGAAAAAGAATGTGTTACTGTAACACAAAATGTTTTAACCTTGCAAACAAACACACAAACAAAAAAGCCAAACAAAGACAAAATTCATTATATAGAAAGAAAGTGTTGAAAAAAAAGTTAAACACAACTCCTGATAAATCTGTACAAAAACTGGAAAATATAACAATAAAATGTGTCAAATAAAGGGAGAACAAAAGGGAAATTTAAATTAAAGACTGATATTTTGAAAAGAAGGGAGCAAAAAGTGGAGTAGAAGGTAGAAAAGAGGAAGTCTCAGTATTCCCTAAAGCTTTGTTGTCTTTTCTGAAAAATGGTCCCAGTGGGCCAGATACAAAAAGAAGCAACACAAACAAAAACAGAAAGCAGAAACAAACATCTATTTATGGAGCAGGGGGTCCAATTTCCTGACTACATTTACTTGCAGCTTTTTTGACAGTCTTACCAATTCAGCAGTTTGGGTATAACAGCTATGTTTAAGAAAGAAGGGAGAGGGGAGGACAAGAAGAGCACCTTTCTTAGCGCAAGTGTTGCAAGCTTAACTTAACTAGAATGCAAAAAGAGAAAATATCAGGAATGATTTTAGAGAAACAACAGCCTGTTATTACACAAAGGGTTATAAAATCCATCATTATGGCTAGGCTTGGAAACTGGAGGCACTGCGTGCTTTTAGAGTAACCATTGATCTCAAGATAAATAAATAAAAACCTAAAAATACAGATCTGTTCAAATCATGCATCACACCTCTAAAACATTATGAAAATGCCAATTGCCAGTCTTTTATGAAGTATGTGTGTCATTTTTTTTCTTCTTTTAACCTTGTAGTGGACATGACAGGGTCCACTATCTGAGAGATTACAGGTACACCTTCGTCTTTTTTTAACTGTTCCAGTGATAACCTTTACTGACCTCTCAGTAAACAGACATTTAGTCTTTTTTTAGTTTGAATCAAATAACATATTCATTCACAAAGAGACTCCTTTGATTTTGTTCTAATACAAATATAATCAAAGCATTCACCTGTGTTATTCATGAGCAGTGTTGTATTCTTAATATGTGAATGATCATTAATATGCTGGTATATTCTGCCCCGGTCTATTCAAAAGAACTATGTCAAAGTTGAATTATATGTCAGAATGATCTTCCAGTCTTGGTTTAAATTGTTTGAGACAGTGAATCAAGTCGTAGATGAAAGTTCTAGTCCTCTCAAAACATTTCTCTCTGTTTATCTAAACAGACTTTCTGTTGGCCTCGAAGTCTTCGCTTCACATTTTCACACTCCTCTCTTGGTCCACGGACAAATGAGGAAACTGTGTTTCTAATCTTAACACTTTAGAAAAAGCGTTTTGTTTCAGGAACGCTTCAGAGTTGGAAAAGACAGCGAGACCTGAAAGCTCTCTGTCTTGATAGCTGATTAGGTTCAGTCACGAGTCAAAGACTGACTTATCAGCGGGAACTTATGGATGTTTCCATCAAGTTCACAGAGCAAAACCTCCCTAGAACTTTCTTGAGGAACGCTTTATTTTGAAAACTGACCAGGACGTGCCACTGTCTTTCACGGAGAAAGCAGGCGTCACGACACGTAGAATCCATGAACACACCGAGGTACAACCGGACTTCACGGGCCCAGAACCTGTGAAGCTCAGATTGCTTCTGCAACCCTACCAACCGAGACGAACGTCTAACAGGTACAGAGCTGCTGATGTTTACTGGACGTGCTATGGAGTCGAGCTGGTTTTTGTATGGAGAAGTGTCAATTTCTGGTTTAAACTCAAAATAGATAACTTCCTCTTAAACCTCTCCAACCTCTCCCTATTCCTCTTAAACCTCTCCTTTATCTCAGTCTAAGCTGGTAACTACTTTAAGCTAAAGAACCTTCAGATACAAAGTATTATTGTCATCCTCTACTGATGTCTGTTGTGTTATAATTTAAAGGGGACCACACATGCAAAATTCACTTTTTAATGTTTTTTTTACTCAACTTTGGGTATGTACTTCATATAAAAACAGTCCTAAGGCCAAAGAAATGCACCCAGTGGTTTATTTACTCTAAGTAGATTTATTTGTCTGTGATACAAACGGTTCGTTCCTCACTTCCTGCGGTTTGTGACGTCACAAACCGCAGCCACAACCCACCACAACCTGAGTCCAGCCCCTCACCTAGCAACCCCTGGTTAGGCTCAACCCACTTCTGTATTAAACACATGACTGTTGTTTTTCATGATTTCATCTCATCTTTTGTTTATATGTTCTTAATTTCATGTGTACAGCACTTTGTTGCAGCTGTGTTTTTTTTAAATGGCTTTATAAATAAAGTATAATTGTTATTTTTATGTTTTAGTTCAATTTTTAGTGTATTTGCGATCGCTCCCAACGCGCAGCCGGCAGAAATAAAACGAGCAGACCGCCGGCGTAGGGACCGGCGGCAACGGGACCCTCTTCTGGCGGATGGAGCGGAGCTTCAACTGTACAGCCTCGCAGCAGCCTCGCAGCAGCGAGGACCTTCTCCTTACGGATTAATTTACGGGAGACACTTGGTGAACTTTGTGTGTGTCTTGACTGGAACAGCGATAACTCCCAAAATCGCCGCGTGCAACGAGCGGAGCTGGCGAACACCGGAAGAGGAACAAGCTAACATTAGCATCGGATTCGGGTGGTCTAATGCTAAAAGGAGCAGCAAATTGCGGCGCGCTCAGACGGGTTTCGGTAAGTTATCTTAAGCTAGCACTAACAGTAAGTCAAATGAGTAATAAAAAAAGAGCTAATTTTAAAACAACAACACATTACAGATACTGGCTGTTACAGAGGGCGTAAACAGATCTTTGAAGGGCGTGGACTTCAGAACTCAGTATCAGAAACCGGTCGTTCAAAACGAAAGTTAAAAATGGCAGAATTAAAAAGGGTATAATTGATTATCTAAGAATTATTTTGTGTATTAAAATGAATTAATATTCTCAAGATAGCACACAGACATAACATTAAAAAATTTTAAAGACCTATATGTGGTCCCCTTTAAATGTGCTGATGCGTTTAAATTGCAAGAAAGTGAAATCAGTCAATCAAGTGTAATTGTGTTAATTTTAGTTGATTTATTTTAAATAAAAGGTAGTGTCTTTTAGCATACCGACTAAAATCAGCGTCTCATTGTCACTTAATGGCTTTATGGTTTATTTGCCCATCATAAATGATCACAGAAATATTGGGTAAACCTGAAAAAGAAAAGAATCCGTGAAATACTATTCAATCTGAATAAGTAAGTAATTAACTTAAAGGGTGTCAGTTTAATACTGACCCCCTAAATATCTTACAACCTCAAGGTCAGAACGTTCAACACACAGATAAAATCAATGAAAAAACTCCATTTAAAAAATCTAGATGCCTCAGCAAGCAGAGTAATTGGTAGCTTTTTTTAAATTTCACAAAAAGAAAAATGAAACGAAAACCAAGAATTACTTTGTTTGGAGGGCAGTGGGTGAAGGCTACATAGTTTGAAGAGGTTGCCTCTTCATGATAGCTCAGCTTTGGTTTACAAAACTCTGTCTCCACAAAACATTTGGAACAAGAAAGAAAATGAAGATGCCTGCTCATAATGCACATAACCATTTCTGGAAACACCCAAACACTACATATCATCATTAAAACCGTATACCAACAGACAAGCACAATTTGGACTAAAACTTTCCATTTGACTAGAGCAAGGGTGTCAAACTCATATACAAAGGGGGCCAAAATTAAAACATTTTTCAAACTAAGGGCCAATTTTAGAGACTACATGAACTCAAATCAGATACGCAACCTATACGTCTTCTGCAACAAATAAAGTCCAGTTGATCTTGTATTGAAAGCCTTTTTGATTTTATCATGTCCTGGACGACTGAGAATCTTCACCAGCATAAACCTATTTTCTTGTTCACAGGTTCCTCAACAAGAGTTTGATTGGTCTCATTTGATGTTCTCTGTTGTGCTTTCGACATCATAATCAAAGATTACTGAAAAAATCAAGAGATAGAAGATGCATGCTCAATAATCCAGGTAGAAAAATCTAAAAAAGCTAAGTCTGGTCCTCTGGACATTCACAAAACAAAACAAAACAAAGCAAAAAAAATTGTAGAAACCTCACAGGTTGGCTTTCTTGGACTGTGAGGTATCAGTTTCTGATAGAGGAATTTTGCAAACTGAGGTGTACCGCAAACCCACTCACAGACCAGTATTTACAGTTTAACTCCCATCACCCTCTGGAGCACAAGTTAGGAGTCATCAGGACTCTGTATCACAGAGCAGACAGCGTCCCCACTAACTCAGGAGCCAGACAGAAGGAGAAATCACACACAAAACAGGCTCTAGAGAAATGTGGATATCCTAACTGGGCCTTCCTGAAAGCAGAGAAGAAACCCAAACAGGACTCCAGCCAGCCATCAGGTGAAAAGAAGGAACCCAGACCCAGACCAGTGGTCATTCCGTATGTTGCGGGAGTTTCAGAGACATTGAGACGTTTATTTTCTAAACACAACGTCCCAGTGGCTTTTAAACCCCAAAATACATTACGGCAAAGACTGGTTCATCCCAAAGATCCAGTCCCCCGGCACAAACAGAGTAATATTGTGTATGCTGTTCAGTGTCAGGAGGGCTGTGATCAGTCTTATATCTGGGAAACTAAACAGCCACTGGCCAGATGGCCCAGCACAGAAGATCAACATCATCAGGTCAAGACTCTGCGGTCTACACTCATCTCCATGCCAGCGGTGTCTCTTTCAGGGATGAAGATGTTCACATCCTTGATAGTGAAATATATGTATATCAGTATTACACCTGAAGCACACATATTATGTGTTATGATTTATGTTCACTTAATTCCACCATATAATGTGAAAATATATTTAAGATGGAACCTTTATTTACGGGTTTTATTTCCAATAGGGAAGAGTTTTTCAGTTACACGCCTGCATAATACAACAGACACAACACTGGATGATTGACATACAGAGCTGGTAGTTGATTGGCTGAGAGGCGGATCACTCACAGAGTAGAAAAGTTCTAGGGCGGTTCCAAGGCGGTTCGATTCCAGGATTGGTCCCACGAGGCGATGACGTCATCTAGAGGTAGGGGTGGGCGATATATCGAATATACTCGATGTATCGCGATATTTTAAATGTACGATGGTTAAAAGGGCTATATCGTGTATATCGAGGATCCTCCTGCTGTCGCGCGGGCCCCCACTCGCCCCCCTCCTTCCTGCAGGCTGCAGGAGCCGCGCGCGAGACTTTCAGCACAACATGTAAACACGGCAGATATGAAGAGCGCTGCACGCTGCTGAGGGGGGAAAACAATGTTCTGAGCTAGTTTGGATTAAATTGTCAGATGAGGGCATAAAAAATGTTTTTGTAGACGATGCTGAAAATAGTCCCGAAGAAAGGTCTGAACTACGAATCTTTTTCACCATTTAAACAGCGGAGTGGAGCATGAACGGCAGAACCAAGTGTTTTTACAGCTGCTGCTTCCTTAAAACAAACCACGGGTCTGAGCTTAGTCATGCGTGCACCGCATAGAGAGGTGGAGACATTAATAAATCAGCATTTTATCATTATCGCTAAAGACACGGTCCTTAGCGGCTAACAAGACTTCCACAGCTGAGACTGACCGTGTCTTTAGCGATACAGCTGATTTAATAATGTCTCCACCTCTCGGTTCACGTTTCTGAGTGGAGGCTGTCGTGTTTTACACAAGGATTCAATGCGACACTTTGTAGAGCAACTTTAGAGAACGTCTTCGTGAATCCGGAAACAACCCCTGACCCTTTCACAATAAAACCGGATACAGTACACAGAGGCTCACATTTACTGCAGTACTGTGATAAATCTGTTCTTGTTCAGAGGTTTTGCAGACATTGCCTGAACTTGGCACAGTTTGAAACTTGTGCACATTTTGTGGTTTGTTGTTAAAAATTACTAGCACATGCAAATAGTTGAGAGTTGTTACCTGTGACTGTTCTGGGTCAGTAAATTTTATGGCCACTGTTTACACTTTTGTTTTTGTATTTTAAAGGCCTTAATTGTTTTGATTTAATATTTTTTTAATGTTAAAAGCACAAGAGCACCTTTTTAAGTTTAAATTATGTATTCTTCCTTTTTGCTTGAAGTACTTTTTATTTATGTGTGCAATTGATGGTTAAAATAAAATATTTAAGTTTGTTCAAATTTAGTGTTGACATTTTTTAATCAATTTTGAATCATTTTTTCATTGATTTTGGAGATATCGCGATATATATCGTGTATCGTGATATAGCCAAAAAATATCGCGATATAATATTTTCCTCATATCGCCCAGCCCTATCTAGAGGTATAAAACCGTGGTCCGCCTTCGAAGATGTGTGTGTGTTGGACTGAGCTTGGAGTCAGGTCTGTTGGTTGCTGTAAGGTTTATTCTTATAATGTACAATAAACCTGCTTAAAACTTGCACATTCGTTTCAGAGCTTCCCTTCAACTTTTGAACCGCAACAATTTGGTGACCCCGTCGCTGAGAAGTGTGAGGTTTCGCCTGAAACGGAAGCCGATTGGGGGCTTTCCCCACGAGTGGCGGAGCAAGCGTGCAGCCAACTCTGGCGCCTTCTTCATTCAGGTGAGCAGAGCTCCGTTTATAACTAAATGTCTGCTATTGAAAACGCTAAATTTACCTTGGCTGTATGTCTGTTCTGTTTTCGGGTGGGCAAAAATTACACCGTAGTGTAGCTACGGTCGTTTGAGTTAGCGTTAACGGTTAAATAACGTGAACCACTGTTGGTATTTCATTTGAATGTGCATTTTTTTTGCTGTTTTCGTACATGTAAGTAAAGTTGAAAGCACATAGAAGTCCAACACACACACAGGGATAGCATATGAGTGCCGAGTTTGCGATTTTTTTTCCCCTCTATGAGCTCCGGCCTGTTGGCTAGGAGACACTTTCTTTTTATTTATTTATTTATTTGGACTCCGGGAAATCGTGGGGCTGAGGTCGGTCGTGAACTCCGGGACTTTGCTCGCCGTAGAGTTCACAACGGCTTTTATCCAGCACACGTTTTCGCCGTTCAGAGTGGATTGCCACTCCGGGTTCACAGGTCGCTGTGCATGTGATTAAAGTTCACATCCGGGACTGTGATCGCTGTTAAGAGTCACATTTTCCCTCCCCTTCCCAGTTGATGTTGATTACCGTATTTTCCAGTGTATAGGTCGCAAATTATTATTTTTTTTTTTCGTTTATTTTTATTTATTTATTTTTTACTTTCTTTTGTTTATTTATTTGTTTTTTCTTAGACCCTTGCGACCTGTACTCCGGAAAGTGCTGTGGGCACGCAAACTAAGGCAACAGGGAAAGATTTTTTATTTTATATATTGTTTCAGTGGGTGTATTTGCCGGCAGTAGGTCAAATTGTGAAGTCTAATAGAGGCTACCACTGCTGTGCTCTGGGGTGGCATTTTTATTGGGTGTTTTAGGAGGGTGATTTAAAACAGGCAGTTTCTTGGTTGGCTACTGCAGCTGTCCATGGTCCTGGCTGGAGGTTTGCTCACTTCACCCTTGTAAAACACGTGTATAACATTATAATGTCTGACATACCTATACAAACTTGGAAAAATTGTGCCCCTGGCACATTAGGATCTGTATTACATGAGTTGTGGGTTTCATGGTGTCGGAAGGTAGCTGTCAAGAATGTTCTTGATGAGAAAAGACGTTTAGTTTCTTGGGTGAATAACATGTGTCGGTCAGGAATGTTTCCTGGTGTGGATGACCCGTCTCCATCTGCTGCTGGACTGAATAAGCTTCTTGTGCAATCAGAGAGAGCTTTGAGGTTGGCGTTAGATGAGAAGGAAAAATGTTCTGTTCTAGTGCGTAGAAAGAAAAATAAGGACTGGCAGAAGGCGGACGCCTTTAATAGAGACTGCTCGTTATTTTTAGATGAGATGTGCAAAATCCTAGGTGGACAGAAATCTGCTTGAGAAGTGTGCACAGGGCAGTTTCACAGAGACAAGTTGTTGGCTCACATTCAGTTTTATGGCCGTCAACAGATAAGACCTTAGTGCCTGACACCACAGGGCCCCCACCTCTTCCTCCTTCCATGCTCGTACCAGGGAAGAGACATCTCCTTGAGGTTACCCCCCCCGGTCCCCCGCGCCTGTAACACAGCTGCCCCTGAGTAGGGATGGGAACTGAGAACCGGTTCTGTTAGAGAACCGGTTCTTAAAAGTCCAATTCCATGGAATTGTAGGATGCTTGTCTTAACGATTCAGCTTATCGGTTCTGCAGACTCCTGGTGGTGACGTGTTTAAGCGCTGACATCACAGACATGCGCCGCGCCCGAGTGGTGGTGGCGTGGTGGTGTCTAAATAAATATTTCTTAGCTGACTTCATAGCAGACGTCCTTCTGAGCTTAACGAAATGTTCAAATCAGCTGGATTTAAAAAAAAAAAAGTTCGCGGAATTTTAGGCAGGCGCCAGGCGGGTCAAACCGGACGCTTTCTTTCTTTAAATTTAGCTAAATAAACGCTTAAAAAATATATTTCTTAGCTGACTTAATAGTAGACGTACTCTTGAGTTTAACGAAATGTTCAAATAAGCTGGATTTAAAAAAAAAAGTTCGCTGATTTTTATGCAGGCGCCAGGCGGGTCAAACCGGACGCTTTGTTTCTTTAAATTTAGCTAAATAAACGCTTAAAAATATATTTCTTACCTCACTATAGCAGACGGGCTCCTGAGCTGAACCAAATGTGAAATCAGCTGGATTTAAAAATCCGCGGTGTGGTTTATGAGTGGTATAAACTTCTGGAAGTGGTCCCTCTTCCTCTTCACTCTCTGAGTCCTCTGCTGGCTGCTGCCTACAGCGCCTCTAAAGCGGCCGAAACTGGTACTGCACCATTTTCGCCAAAAATGAAAAACGAAGAATCAGAGCGAAAAATGAGTCTAAAAATATGGGAAAAAATCCATAAATAAATTCTTTATGAACACAAATGGTTTACTATATTTTATTACCCAAATGAGAATTGATAACAGAATTGATAAGGAATCGAATCGATAAATGACATCGATAAAGGCATCGATATTGATAATTCCTTATCAATTCCCATCCCTACCCCTGAGTGAGGTGAGTTCACTGGACCATTCTGTAAGTTCTGGTCCAGGGAACGGCTCAGATTTACTGTTTGTTAGTTTAAGTTCAACGCTGCTGTTGGAAAGACTCCACAGTAAAGTAGTTAGTTAATTGATAGTTCACGGTTGGGTTGTTTTATTTTTTTTATTGTTGCTGTGACTGTTGGTGCTATTTTATGAAAACATAGAGGCTGAAAAGGCGCACGTTATGGTCATGACTGGCAGAACGGAGACATGCCTTGAAGCTCAACGGCCTTGTGCTTCCCCCCTCCTCCTCTTTGCCCCGCACCTCCTCCTCCTCCTCGTCCTCCCCCGTATGCACCTGTGGGATTAACTCCACACAATCAAATGCCATTGTCAGAGCTATCCATAAATCTGGCTGAGCTCTCATTGGGATCTGGTTCTGAACACGCTAGATCCAGCTCAGACTTGCTTCTCGTTACAGGAGGTATTTTACAGACAAAATCAGCTGAAAATAGGAACGTGGTGCAAGACCATGTGCAAACATTGATGGGTGGTATTCACACCACTCCTGGCTCTGTGGGTGAACAAAGGGGAGGTGATGTGTTTCGTCCACCGTCCTCTGATGCTTCTTTCAGCGTGACATCTTTGGGGGCTTCATATGACTCCGTGCCACTGACCTGTCCTGGTCCAACTGCTTGTCCTGACCTCAGGCCTCCTGCCACAACTTTTGATAAGGTCACTGGCTGGCAGCGAGGAAATTCAGCTGAGGGAGTCCGCAAACAGACTTACACGCCTTTTAGTTTGCAGGATACTGAGTTGATCCGTCAGCGTTTGCCTGATATCCAGAAAGGAGGTTCGGCTTGGATCCGCGCTTTTCTGGAGGCTTGCGCCGGAATTGTGCCATGTCTGGGTGATTGGAGGAGGGTTTTCACAGCATGCACGTCGTTTGGTAGTTTGACTGAAATAGAACAGGCTGCTGGGACTAAATTGGACCCAGACAGTGACACATTGCACGACCACGTTCAAATTTTATGGCCAATTATACGAGAGAAATATCCGACGTCTATGAAATCTTCAGACTTGTGTGAGATTCCTCCGGCTGTTACAGAACGGGGCACGACCTACTTATCTAGAGTAAAACTCTTGTGGGAAAATAGAACTGGAAATGATCCAACGATTGATCCTACGACTCAACTGTTGTTCAGAGGA
This sequence comes from Garcialebias charrua, assembly GCA_038048925.1. Taxonomy (NCBI): domain Eukaryota; kingdom Metazoa; phylum Chordata; class Actinopteri; order Cyprinodontiformes; family Rivulidae; genus Garcialebias; species Garcialebias charrua. The sequence continues at coordinate 16,639 of JBBPBX010007413.1, forward strand.
GCTGTAGAGAGCTCTCTGTCTGATGATGTTAAGAAGAGCTTGGCGTCTGTTGTTGGCCTGACAAAGATGGATTATGATTTATGGGCAGCCCACATTGTTCATTTTATTGATCAATCTTTTGATAAGAGGGAGTCTGATGACAGGGAATTGAAATCCCTTGAAACTCAATTAGCTAAGGCCCAATTAAAAGACATACGTGACAAACTTAATTTCACAAAGGTGAATGCAATTCAGATGCCCCAGGTTCAGGGTCCTCCTACATCATCTGATAATTCATATCAACAGAGACCTCTGGGCCCATCCACATCCTGGCGCAGGGGTCGGAACAAACGTCTGAGGGGCAACCCTCGACCCACGGACAGGTGCCACCGGTGTAACGGGGTGGGGCATTGGTATTTTCAATGTCCGACCAAACAGGATTTATCGAGACAGGAGGTGACGCCAGCTCGTTATCCACATGACGTATATCCACCACCACCAGATAATACTCCACATGGCCCTATGCCGGGAGCCAATAATCAGGCCCCAGGCCAATATCCTATCCAATAGGGGTGCCCTGGTCCGGCAGTAGGTGGCGTCTTGTATTTAGAGCCTTTGGTATCGTTAACCATTAACGGCCGAAATCACATGTGTATGGTTGATACAGGCGCCAGGTATTCGTCAGTTAACACGTCACTCCCACGATCAAAGAATACCGTACCTGTTGTTGGATTCTCGGGCAAGCCAGAGGAGTGGCCGCTATCTTGTTACGTACCATGCGTGTGGAATAATCTGCGCTTTGAACACTCCTTCCTGATTTCTGACACATGTCCAGTGAACTTGATTGGACGAGACATTCTGTGTGATCAGAACGTGACTTTGATGATGAGTCCTGACAACGTCCAGCTGAGTTTTCCTGATGGAACTGTTCAGTACTGTGCTACAGTGAAAAGCTCCATTCATCAGATGCTCCAGGTTGAAGGGACTTCTGCTGAGTCTGGTCCAGCCGAATTTCAAGCTGAAGTTTGGTGGGGAGCAGTTCCTGACTTTACAACTACGCTCTTGTACGACACACTGCAGAGCTGGAACGCCTGGATTAATGTCATAAGATCTTATGACACGCTTCCTGATGTGGCACATTGCACGCTGAACTATGACCTTTGTGGTGATGGGGACTACGATGTGCTCTGGACAGGACTGCTTGAACATTGTCAAGAGACTGGTGAATTTCCAGTGGCTGAAATCATGGACATCTATGTGGCCCCGGAGGGAGTGGTGGCAGGTGTGAAGTTGCCTGCAACGTTACTGCAACTGTATATGCTTGGCGATGTATCAGCTCCACATGTGTCATTGATGGTTGTATCTGGTGCCGATGCGAAGAATTTAGGTCCTGTGATGAGACGCTGTCTTGCTGTAAGGGAATGGGTGCCTACACAAAATCCACACTTACACTATTCTCCAGAAACTGATACTTACAGGATCACACACAGATCATTCACATTATTGTTACCTGAGAAACATTCTCTGCCTAGATCACATGGCGGAGAAAACACAGATCATGTTGATACGGACAAACTGTTAGCCAGTTTGCCTGATACACTTTGGGCCAGGAGTTCTACAGATGTGGGCCTGCTGAGTGTCAACCCTGTCTCGATCGTTCTGAAGCCAGGCACGATTCCAATCTATAAACATCAATATCGACTCCGACAGGAGCAGATTGACGGTATAGAGCAAACTATTAAGGGTTTGCTGGAAGCTGGTGTGTTGCAGCCTACTGTTTCGAGCTGGAACACACCTCTACACCCGGTACCAAAAGCTGATAAATCTCATTACCGTTTAGTCCATGATTTGAGGCCTATAAATAAGGTTGTTGTTCCATCTAATTATGGTACTCCAAATCCTTATGTTATGATGAATGCTATTCAGCCTGAACACAAGTTTTTTACTTGTATTGACCTGGCGAACGCGTTCTTTTGTGTGCCTCTGGACGCTGGATCAAGGGATCTGTTTGCATTTACCTTTAAGGGGAAACAATTCACGTACAGTAGATTACCTCAGGGTTTCGTGGATTCGCCCTCTTTGTTCAATCATGTATTAAAGCAAGTCCTTACTGATTTGCCTTTGCCACCAGGAGTGGTTTTAATCCAATACGTCGATGATATTCTGATAGCAGCTCCGACTTCAGAAGCTATTATGCTGGCATCTGAAGCTGTGCTTCGACATCTAGCCCAGTGTGGTTTTAAAGTGTCAAAACACAAATTACAGGTGGGTCGTTCAAAAGTTCAGTTTTTGGGTAGGCTCATCTCTGGCTCTGGCCTGCAACTGACACCATCTCAGAAAAGCTCCATTTTAAATCATTCTAAACCAGCAAATGTTAGGATGATGTTAAAATTTTTGGGGTTGATCAATTACAGTAAAAACTTTATTCCTGGTTTCATCCGTAAGATGACTCCTTTGAGAAGCCTCATTTCGGCTATGGGATATAAAAATTTTGTGTCCCCACTAGTGCATTAACAGAATACCCGAGTTTTCGAGAGATCGAGTGCTTTGACTTCTATCGAGGCTTTTTTGTCCACCTCGAGTACCCGTAGTGACGTCATCACATCACATTTCACAGCGCGCGAGGTAGCTTTTAGCTTTTAGTAGACGCCACAAAATGGATTCCTTTGTGCGCACGGATGTAAATGGAGCAGGCAGTCTTGTCAAAAAGGTAAAACAGTTTTTAATTTATAAAATGCGCTATTTCCTGTTGATTTTCTGTTCTCTGACCACCGTAGATTGTGACTGGCAGCAGGTGGCGGTGTTGCATTGCAGGCCACATATATAACACGGCAGCTTCCTCTCTCGTTTCACAAACAAAAGCAACATATTAATCTCTCTAGACCTATTAAAAAAACCTATAAACACATTAATCTCTAAAAGTAAACCTAAATTGCACAGCACTTCAGGCTGTGGTGCGGTGTTGCCCCATTTGTTTTTCAGTTTCGGTTTCAGCGCCGCACGGTATACTTTCACTTTTAAAATTAATAATAATAACTAATACTTTTGTTTTTCCTGTGACTTATCTGCAGTATGATAAATGATAGGAGCATAATAAATGCTCCCAATGTTTTGTTGGTCTTTTTTTTCTTTTTGTAAAGACGGTTTTTATGCATTTATATTTATTTATTTATTTTGCATCATAAGACACTGTGACGTCATCGGCTACTCGAGCGTCGTTCGAGTTTTTTTATGTTAATGTCGAGGTTAAAAATTATGTACTCGTTCAACCCCTAGTCCCCACTGCAGTGGACGGAGGAAGCTGACAGGGCATTTGTGGAGATTGAACTAGCTTTGTTTGATGCGTGCTCTCTGCAGTGTCCAGATTACTCCTGGCCATTTCACTTGGTTGTGGATGAAAAAGACGGATTTGTGAATGCCGTCTTGTTTCAAAGAGGGGAAGCTGACTGAGAGACTACACGTTTTGATGTATGAAAGTGCACAATAAGATCAAATTCTGACCCTTCTCAATGTATTGTACAGCAGGTACGAGACGACTTGGCTGAGCTGAGCGCGTCTGAGGGGCTGGGCGCATCTTAAGGACTGGGTGTGTCTGAGGAGCTGGGAGTTACATCTGTACAGAGTGACACTGCATCTCGACCAGTTCCAGGGCCTGATACAACTTGAGGAAAAACTCAAAACAGACTTAAAATAACATTACATAAAAAGGGGACGTTGTTTGTTGTACATAATTGTTACAGGAAGAATGAATTTCCTAGCGGTGAGGTCAAGTGTGGTAACCACTTTTGGAATTTTGATTACAGGGCTCACTCTGTGGGTTGCATCGACAGCTAAGACAGGCTCCCCTGAAGTTGTTCACGACAATGTCAACAGATCTTGTGATGAGGACCCTAACTTCTTGCTCAGAAGAGGGGAAGGTGGAACAGAGGTTGCAGATGTTCAGATTCAGGTACACCCAGACTCTGACATTAGCAGATCAAAGAGATTCGTGGTAGTTAATTTCCTGCAGTTTAATTTCACAGCCATTACAGGAACGCTTGTCAATCATACAGTTATATAAAATTTTTTACTGAGTGTCTCAAAGCAGGTTGTTGGATAATAATTGATCAACAAGATTCTGTTAAATCCACCTCTTGGGCAAGAATGTTTGGGGTATTTCATACAGTCTGGTGCTGACTTTTTATTCCTTATTACAGGTAAAATCGACTGGACTTCTGATGAAAATTGTGAATAATTTATATTTGAAAAGGGGAAATGCACTTTACAATCACTTGATTCCACAGCTGTGATGGGCAAGCAGAAAAAACTTACCATAACTGGGTTTACATTCCTCCCCTTTTTCAGCGGATTAATTAATGTTGAATGAATGTTTAATGTTGCAGTGTGAACAATGAAGGGAAGATCTATTTCCCTGCACCATTTTTTATCCTACAGGTAAAGGTGTGGAACATGCAGCAGAGCAGAACTAATCACATTAACTAACCAACTAATATTAAATGCCAAGGATTTCTCAATATTTGTTGAAACCTCTCAATTGTTGTTTACACCGTATGTTGAAGTTACATATGATTATTCTTACGCCTGTGAAGAATGAATGTGAGGATTGAAGGTTGTTGAGATGAATGAGTCAGACAGAATGTGAATGTCTCAGACAGATTAATGAGAATATATATGTTTGTGCCTTGTGAATGTGCAGTTCAATAGTTGTGCGTTCATAGATTTTTGTAAAAATTATAGGGTTTTCACTACTTTTCCATATATATAATTTAGTTTTATCAATTTTGATTCTTAGAGAATATAATTAGCTGCACCTTAGTTAAGGGGTATCAGAGCAGCCTAGCAGTGGATTCTACTGATAGGAAGTTGTTTGTGATAAACATTTTGGTACAGAGGATAATATATATATACAGTATATGGATGTGAATAAGATAATTGAGTTTAACAGGTTATGGAAGGATTTTTGTGTTTTCTGTTCTGATCAGTTTAATCATAGGTTTAGTGTTAATTTTCTGAATGTGGTCTTAGCCCTTATCGCAGACATCTCTGAATAAGAGCAGTTGAGCTTTTTCTCAGATATCAGACTAGTCAACAGAGTAGTGTAGGGTTTTTCCCCTTACAGGTGTCTATGATGATGAAGATGAGATGGCCTGACTTGGCTAAAGCATAGTTTATATTCTTTGCTAAGGTTAACACATACCAGAAATGCACACACTGGAGCAGAGTATATGCAATGTTTTGAAGTTGTTAAGAGTTGATAAATCAAATTTGGGGAAATTTAAGGGTTTTTGAGAAAGTATTGAATTTATAAGGTCGAATTAAAGTCCAGTTGTTTTTTATTGAACGCCTTTTTAAAGGTATTGAATTTAACTTCATTATTCCTGCATATACCCTGTTGAGGCGTGATATTTGATAGGAGGGACAGTCCGCTTCATTTTATTGTTTTGTTTTTATTTTTATTTGTTTTATGGTTTCATTTTTACATTTATTTTTGTTTGTTTTTGTTTATTCTTTATTACTTTTCCCGTTTGTTTTGTTTATTTCTTATTACATTTATTTGTTGTTTTGTTTGTTTTGTTTATTTCTTATTACATTTATTTGTTGTTTTGTTTGTTTTGTTTATTTCTTATTACATTTATTTGTTGTTTTATTTTATTCTTTGTTTTTGGTTGATTTCTTTGCTTTTTGTTACATTTATTTTTTAGATTGTTAGTTTTGTATTGCGTTTCCAGCATATAAGCTCTGACGGTTACCGTATATTTTCTTACGTAGTTTTGTTACCAATTAGTATTGATGCTTATTTTTATATAAGGGGTTTATATTCTGGGTGGGTAACTTAGATGTAATATTGCTGTGGGTGGGAATGTTAGTGATTTCCATTGTGTGTCCAGTTCTTAATTGCATACGCACATAGTACATATAGGGTTTTTGTTGACATGATGTTTGTCATGTCAAAAGGGGAATTGAAATATATGTATATCAGTATTACACCTGAAGCACACATATTATGTGTTATGATTTATGTTCACTTAATTCCACCATATAATGTGAAAATATATTCAAGATGGAACCTTTATTTACGGGTTTTATTTCCAATAGGGAAGAGTTTTTCAGTTACACGCCTGCATAATACAACAGACACAACACTGGATGATTGACATACAGAGCTGGTAGTTGATTGGCTGAGAGGCGGATCACTCACAGAGTAGAAAAGTTCTAGGGCGGTTCCAAGGCGGTTCGATTCCAGGATTGGTCCCACGAGGCGATGACGTCATCTAGAGGTATAAAACCGTGGTCCGCCTTCGAAGATGTGTGTGTGTTGGACTGAGCTTGGAGTCAGGTCTGTTGGTTGCTGTAAGGTTTATTCTTATAATGTACAATAAACCTGCTTAAAACTTGCACATTCGTTTCAGAGCTTCCCTTCAACTTTTGAACCGCAACAATAGAGAGGAACAATGGTTTGAGAGAGGCGTAAAGGAGGCCATCTTTGTGAAAAGAAACCGTCCATCATTAAACAGGGTTGGTGGCCTCCGGGTTCAACTGCCCCCCTCTTATAATGCTGTTATTGCTAGTATCACTCAGCCTTCTGTGAATAGCAAACAACCATCAGGGTGCAAACGATCCATCGTTAGGCTGATGGTCCTCCTTGATCATGTGAGCACCTGGTTTCAGCCGTCATCAGCCAACTGGTTGATCCACTGTAGCCATTTTTGCACTGCACAGCCCTCAACGGCCCGGCCCGCCCCGCCTTCTAACCCGGGTTCGTCATGTTCGCATTTGCCTTTTCCGCCCGGGGTCCGCCCTCGTTTTGGAACCCGCCAAGAGGTGGTTCTGATCGGGTCAGGCTCCCGGGCCCAGTTTGACGTCATGTACTGCTCATCATTTGATTTGTTGTTTGCAGTAGGGGCGGGACTCGTTCTAACAACAACCTCAGCGCAAGCTGAAGTTCATTAAAATTTAACTACAGAAACCCCTAAAAAAATTGTTAGCTGAATTAGTTTTTCTGAGTTTAATTTTTGTTAATAACTGATTACAAATCAGTTTATGTTAGAACGTAAATAACACGAAGCGTGCACCCATACTGAGCATTTCCGCCTTTCAGCGCGAAATGAATTTCATTAAAATATAACTAATATTCTCTAACTCTTGCCCGTAGCCAGGATTTTAAAATATAACTAATATTCTCTAACTCCTGCGCGTAACTAGGATGTTACGTGGGGCGAATCCTTTATAGTAAAAGTGGACTCCTGAAAAAACCAATACGCCTTTGTAGCTGAGTGGTTAGAGCGTCCGCCTTCCACTTTAAATTTTATCTAGACTCGGGTTTGCGTCCCACCTGGTTCAAATTATTTTACGTTTGTCTTTTATTGGAGAAAATAAAAAGGAGTTTGTGTTATGCCTGTGGTTAACACAAACTCCTTTTTTTACCCACTAAGCTAAAGGGCTACGCTAACATTCATAGAATCTGGGGTTACGATACATAACCAACGTTCTATTTCATGTTAGCTCCACCCTTTAGCTGTCGCTATTGGATAAAGGGCGGAGCAGGATATGGTCCATGCCTCGCTGGGTCCAACACCAGTATGAAGCACCTGCTCACCCAATCACAACAATACACATCCTTCCTCGTACGTCATAAGCATGCCACATGTCACGACGCACCAGAGGAGGGCACTGGTGGGCTGGAGGACGGGCCTGCAGGCCTGCCTTGCGGCTTACAGGCATATGTCAGCTGCCGAAGTAGCACAAAACAATATATGTGTTTTATATTGTTTTTGTGTTTTTGGAGCTGTCCCTGAAGTGAACAAACAAACTTTGAGAATGACGTAATCCGGCCATGCATGACACATAACACTTGAGCGCACGGACTGGGTACAACAAATGAGATATTGCTACTTCCTCCGACGTGTGTGGTGGAAGATGAAAACCATCTAGTGTGATTGTCCTATGCATTTTGGCATAAAGGCCGGATTAGGCCTTAAAGTTGCAGAGCTCCCATCAGGTTGAATTTTTAAACATGAAGGAGCCACAGAAAATGCACATAAATCACTCACTCTCTTTGCTGACGTGAGCGCCAGCAACAGTGCAGTTTTGAGGGACAGGAACTTCATCTGTACCTCACATAAAGGCTCAAAAGGAGCTTTAAATAGCACGTGTAAAACCAAGGACAGGTCCCATTGGGGAGAGAGGGCGCGCGCCGCCGATCTGTGCCATCGCACGCCCTTTAAAAACGTTTCATCAGAGGATGATTAAACAATGTCCTGTCACCAAACCCCTCGTGACACGAGGAAATAGCTGCAGTGTAAACCTTAATAATAATAATAATAATAATGAATTCCATTTATAATGCACTTTTCATTAATAAAAATCTCAAAGTGTTAATGGTGCTGAAAGCTAAATTCCTGTCCATCAGCAGCTGTAGGAATGACAGTACGCAGCTAATCTCACATGATGTGGCGTCGACATCTTTTTCAGTGCACCAACGCTGAAAAGCTGCCCATTTAGATGCATAAAGAGTTGTTGTGGACACCGCTCGTGCATCTTGGATAGTCTGGACAACCGCGGGAGAGAGGCCTAAACGTGCTAAATGCTTCCGTTCAGCATCCAAGCCCAAATGGGTTGGCCTATCTCCGGAAATTGCATGGTCGTCCCTCCTACCTGGAGGAGCGCATCCTTTCTCCATGGGAGCTGCAGAGGTTGGTCAGACACCAGCCGTTGCAGGTCCGGGAACCATGGTGCGTTTTTGCGCTCTGGGGCTATCAGGATGACTGATAGCTTCTCCTTCCGCACTCGCTCCAGGACACGTGGAATAAGAGGGACTGGTGAAAACGCGTATTACAGTTTTTTTGGCCATGAGCTGTGCGTAAAAGCGTCCACTCCCGAGGGGGTTTGTCTTTTGGGCTCAGAGAGAACCACAGTGGGAATTGTACGTTTTCTCGTGACGCAAACAGGTCCGCCGCCGCATGGCCGAATCTGGTCCAGATCTGAGCTATCACGTCGGGATGGAGAGCCCAATCTCCATGACGTGGGCCGCCCCTCGACATGATGTCTACTCCTTTGTTCAGAACACCGGGAATGTACACTGCTCACAAAGAGAGTAGATGCTGGTGAGCCCAGAGCAGGAGTTGCCTCGCCACGTCCAGCAACTGGCTGAACGAACACCGCCCTGGCGATTTATGTACGATGTTGCCACCTTGTTGTCGGTGTGTATCAGTACATGCTCGTTTCGAAGCAGGGGAGCAAAATGTTGCACCACTTTGAAAACTGTCAGAAGTTCCAGCACGTTTATATGGAGGAGAGTGTGCTCTAGCCACCTCGTTCCAACTGTCTGAGTCCGACACGTCCCGCCCCAGCCCATCAGAGAGGCGTCTGTGAACACTGGGACATGTGACGTAGGTGTGGTCATGGAGACTCCCTCCGCCAACGTGAGGGGGTTCCCCTAGTGATGTAAGTCAGTTCCCACGGAGGGGGGAAGCACAATTAGGGATGGGGCCGATCCGATCCAGTATCGGTATCGGTATCCGATACCAGCATAGTTTCAGTATCTGGTATCGGTTCCAACATGCCGATATTTTACGATCTAGTTTCAAAGAGTATTTATGTTCAGTCACATTCTGTGACTGCTTTAATAGTGTGTGAGTTAAACCCAATGACAACACTTTGGGCCTCACAACAGGAAGAACCTAATCTTTAACAGTGAACAGGAGGCAGTTCTTCACCACACACATCCTTCTTACTCATGGTTCAGTTGGAAAAACTAAAAAAACGCTAAGCATGATAGGAAATACAACACAGCCACTCCCTTAACCAGTAAGGCAGTGGATTTTGTTTTCTTTCCCATAATGCTTAGCAGTATTTTAGTTTTGAAAACTAAAAAAATGCTAAGCATGATGGGAAATACAACATAGCCACTGCCTTACTGGTTAAAGTTGCTATATGTAACTTTTCTAACAATATATTTTTAACATATTTCTTCACTCTGTCACTAGATTGATGTTAGAGAGGTAATCTTTGAAAAAAAACTTAAAAAAAATATTGTCCCCTTGCTTCTCCAGGTGGTAAATAAGCATTTCTAAAAAGAAAAAGTGACCCGCCATTTTCCAGCCAATAAAAACAAAGTTTGTAACCAGCCAATAAAAACAAAGCTTGAATTTGAATCAGCCAATAAAAACAGAGCTTGAATTTGAATTTCAACAGACCACGGGGAGGCAGAGCCATATATGGCTCTGAGTGGGAGGGATCAGAATGCTTTGCCTGTTGAAATTTTTTCTAAGTGCTGTAGTTCTACAGAAACTGCAGACTTCACCTTTAAGGGAGTGACTGTGTTGTATTTCCCATCATGCTTAATGTTTTTTTAGTTTTCAAAACTAAAATACTGCTAAGCATTATGGGAAAGACAACAAAATCCACTGCCTTACTGGTTAAGGGAGTGGCTGTGTTGTATTTCCCATCATGCTTAGCATTTTTTTAGTTTTTCCAACTGAACCATGAGTAAGAAAGACGTGTGGGGTGAAGACATGCCTCCTGTTAGCTGCTAAAATTTGTGAGGTTCCTGTGGTTAGGCTCAGAGAGTCTTCATTGGATGTCTCACACCGTGTTGAAATAAATGTTCTCAGTTCAAAATCTTCATTATACACAGTCGTGTACTTGAACAGTATCGGATCGGAAAAGTATCGGTATCGATCGATACCCATTTTTAAAGTATCGGTATCGGATCGGAAGTGAGAAATGTGGATCAGTGCATCCCTAACCACAATCATCCTCCTCTTTTGACGCACAGGATCTATGTGTAGAAGGCATGTAACGGTACACGTGGGTGTACCGAACCGTTTCGGTACGGCACGTTCGGTTTGGTCCACTTGCGTACCATTTCGGTTATTTTTTCACTTATTGAACATTATTAATGGCAGAATATGTGTGCCGTGGAACTGAATTTCCTGGGGGCATTTCAGCATGGCGCTATTATCTTGCAACACGCGTGGCATTAGCCGCCTAGCATGCATCTCGTTGTTTGGGAACGTTATGGCTTTCTTGTTAAAAGACGAGCGTACATCCAAAGCTGTGTGTGGACATTGTTTCACAAGACTGGATCTGTAGCAGCAACACGCGCGTTCATGTTATCCGAACGTGAACAAAGAAAAGCAGCTTGTTGCAGAAAGACCGCTAACAGCAGCTGCTTTTAAACATCCTTCACGTCAACACTTCAGCCCAAAAAGTTCAGAACTTTATGAAAAAGTTAAAACTGATATTGTCAACAACAAGCCCTGGAGCTGATTAAAGCCCTGCCCTGATGATGATGATGATGATGACAGAGAGATTCAACCAGCTCATAACAACCGTTCAAGAAGAGGTATTGTTCTTTTATTATTATTATTATTGTATTATCTAATTAATCTTTTTTTATTTAAAATCATAATCTTATTAACTTGTTTTTTTAACCTCTTTTGTATTTTATTTTATAGTCTGAAATTATATATTTTATATTTATAATATTTATAAATATTATATATTTTATAGGCAGAAATGGCAGTTTACTTCTTCCTCTTCAGGGACATCCACCACATCACCTGCAGCCAAGAAGTGTGTGATGACTCTGACGTCTTTCAGGGACCTGTCCCACCTTGGGGAGAAGGTCCAAGAAGAGGTTGTGAGTAATGAGGACAAATACAGCCACACTGCTGCTACTTTTGTTATTGAGATGGCTGGAGATATTCACTACAACTAGATCTATGCTTTTAACAGAAAATGTGGACAAGTTGGTCTTTTTGGACAAAAACTTAAAACTTGATTAGTTAGATCATAAACAGTCTTGTTGCTGCTTATTGTTCTGGTTCTGACTGTTTTTGTATTTATTAAGATTTTTATTATTGTTAGTGTAGTTTATTTATTATAAAGAGTGCTGTTTATTTAAAATATCATCCAAATGGCTCACTTTTATTTATTTTTTACCAAACGTATTTTGGGCATATTTTCAAAATAAACATTTTGTACCGGTAAGTCTTTATTTTTATTTTATTTTTTTTTGTACCGAAAATAAACCGAACCGAGCCCTCCTTGAAACTGAACCGAACCGAAATGTGATTTTAGCATACCGTTACACCCCTAATGTGTAGGCGGGCAAACCAACGCTGCAGAGATCTCATATGCAACAGGCCGAGACGCACAACTACATGAGCGGCTGCCATCAGGCCGAGGAGGTGCATGATGGACGCCGCCGTCACCACTCTTCCGGGTCTGACCCGGGTCAGCTGAGCTGTCAGGTCAAGGGCTCTCTACTCTGACAGCCGTGCTCTTATTGTGCACGAGTTTAGCTCCATTCCCATATAAACAATAGTCTGAGCTGGGAGGGCGGAGCTCTTCTCCCAGGTCACTGAAAACCCTAGGATTAGCAGATGTTCTGCTAGAGCTTTGGTCTGGATTGCAGCTTCCTCTCTGGACCTGCTCAACAGAAGCAGATCATCCAGATAAAAGAATATTCTCATTCCAGCTGTGCGTAACGGCGGGATGGCGGTCTCCACACACCTCGTGAAAGTCCTGGGCACAAGGGAATAGCTGAAAGGAAGCCTGTTGTACTCGAACTGGGCTTCTTTGAAGGAAAAACGCAGGAGCTTCCTGTGTTTTGGAACTATCGGTATGTGCCAATAAGCGTCTCACAGATCGAGGGACATGAACCATTCGTTGTGGTTGATGTTTTTCAGCAGCTGTTTTATCGTCAGCATGTGAAAGCCTCTCTCCACAATCGATTTGTTGAAGGTGGACAAATCGAGAATCGGCCACAATCCCCCTTTTTTCTACGAAATGAGAAAATAACGAGAATAAAAACCTACATTTTCCTCTCCGTCTGGCACTCTGGAGATCACTCCCTTTGTCAGCAGCTCCTGAATCTCTGACAGTAGGGAGGAGTTTTGTTCTGGGTCTGACATCACAGTTTCCAAGATCCCTCTGAACGGTGGCGGTTTTGCTGCAAATTGTAACGCATACACTTTGTGTATGAGCGCATCCATCCATTTGTCGAGTACACACCATCTCTTCCATTATACGTGCCGCTCGAAGAGCGGGCGTTCGTGCTCGTGACGCGTTGTGCGCGTCATGGATGTTAACCATTCCAAGGGCCCTTCCTCCGTCACGCGGGTGACCCACGGGGGCCTTGCCCGGAAAGGGCTGGTTGGATGCCTCAGTGCTGCATTTCGTCTGTGTGTTCATATTGACAGAAGGCAAACTCTGAGGCCGAGCGCTGTTTTTGCCGCACGCAGCCCGCCGCTTACGCGGTGGCTCGCGTTCCGCTGTCGTCTTCGCGCTATGCTCTGCGCATTGGTCCGCAGCGAAAGTAAACACGCGCTGAGGGGCGGCGTTGTCTTTTTCGCGCCGCCTGCCGCTCAAGCGGTGGTTCGCGCCGTGTGACAGCCTCTGCAATATGATTCGTCTGCGGGTCCGCGGTGAAGGTAAACAGACGCTTAGGCAAGGCGTCGATTTTGCCGCAAGCGGCCTGCCGCTTATGCGGTGGCCCGTGTTCACTCTGTGTGACGCGTTTCCTCATGCTGTGTTCCGAGCTGCAGCGAGTATGTTCTGGTTAGAGTTGGGTGGCGTCACTTATGGATGTGAAACGTCTGGTCATCATAGGTTGTGCTAAGAAGTTATGAACCCTGCTGGGCAGCCTGGGAGCTGAACCGACGGGATTTAATTTTGTTTGAGGCAAAGAGCGGGGTCTTTTGCCCGGTTCCATCTGCGTAGCACGAGGCTCATTCGGCATGGAGCATGAGTGCTTTATTACCTTGCTCGACTTTTGGTGACTCATTAAAAGCCGTTTATCCGATACCAGTTTTTTATTGGTGGGAAGTGTGTGTACCACAGCTGCTGAGGGGCCATACGACCCCACAGACAAGCTCGAAGCATGACAGAATTCTGTCTTTAAATGACTTTTATGCTTTATTTCACAATAGTTCACAGAATTACACACACCTCCCGCAATGAGTCATTTCCTTTACTGACGTCTGCGTGGCTGCTGGTGCTGCTGCTGCTATGGGCTGCTCCAGCTCTGCATCTGTTGGCGGCCCCTCTGGAAGCGTTGGGTAGCACCTGGCTGGCGGTGCTGGTGTTGTTGCTCTCTGTTGGGATAGGTCGTCGGCGACGGAGCTGCACGCGGCCCGTTGCTGCAACCGTGGAGCGCCGGAACTGCTGCCTCTGGTAGCGCCGTTCTCTTCATCCATCAGGGCGACGTGAAGGCGGGTGTGACGCCATCAAGCTCCGTACAGTTTCAGACACCTCATCTTTCTTTTTGGACCTGTCCAACAGGTCCGTGAGGCTTGTCTCGAACAAGGTCTCAGGTGTCAACGCCCCTTCCAGAAGATCCATCTGCAACCTGTCAATTCGCTATTCGCTCCCTCCGTCAGGTCTGTCTCCTTGACTCGCTTTGAAATGTGATAAGCTAGGAGGGCGATGTTGCTGGCCGCCGCTGCCTGCACAGAGCACTAGTGAGCCCTGTTGGAAAGCTGCAGGATGGTCTGGTCGTGCCTCCCAGGCGCGACCAGTTTCTGATCCATCCCGGTGGCCTTCGCTCCGAATACCTCCGCGAGGCCCTGCTCCAGAGGGAGCACTGATGGGAATCCCCGCTCAGTAAAACCCTCCACCTTCGTTATTGGAGTGAATGTCGACACAGGTGCCTTCATTTTGGCGGACGCTGCTGCAGCCTCATCCCAGTGTGATCTCACAGCTGGGAAGCGAGACCAGATTGGGTCAAGGCACCGGGTCGACGAGGTGCCGAACCTTCCCTCCAGGTCATTGGACCTGGGCGGGGGAGGAGTCAGGACGCACAGGCCTGTCATGTCCGCCGCTTCCTTGATGATGGCGGGCAGCTCCTGCAGAAGGGCGCCCGGAGCTGGGAACGGTGTGGCTGCTGACCTCTGCGGGAGAGGAGGATCAGAGCATACGCTCTTGCACTCCTCATCCAACAACACCATGCTCTGGAGGAGGGACGGGGCTGCACTTCCGACGTTGCCCCTGTCCTCGCGGTCGGGTGAGCCATACGATTCGCCCCCCGCCTCCAAGTCGACGGTCTGGTCCAGCGGCGTCTCATCCCGCAGCACCCACTTGTCTTTGCCGGGGGGCCTGAAGAGGGCTGCTCGGTGTTCCTGCTCTCCTGCGGGCAGGTGGGCGCAGAGGTGGCAAGGGTTTTCCAGCTCTGTGTGCTGTGCGCCCAGGCATCCTTCGCACATCTGATGCCTGTCGAAACTCCTCATCAGGGCGACTTCACACGCTGGACAGGTTCTTGACATTCTTTCGATTTCCTTTGTCGGTCTTCTGTATACGGATGAATGATGAAAAGAGGCAGTGCCTACCGTGTCGTGGGAATATATAGACACGGGACGTGCCCATGGTATGGGTGGGCATGGACTAAAAGGTCATTCAGTATGACGCTGACGCGAAGAGAGATATCCAATAGCGACAGCTAAAGGGTGGAGCTAACATGAAATAGAACTCAGTGTATTTCAGTGCATAACAGAATGTGATTTACGGAAGTCTAAAAGTAATCTGCTAAAAAAAACAAAGCTTCCCAAAAATATTAAACAAGACTAATATTTGTAGTTTTTTTTCTGCAAAGACCAATCAAAAATCCTCAGTCCTCCATAGTTCTTCCCTAAGATATTTTTGTGCATGTTGCAAAATTAAATTATCAATGCATTTTCTTCATTTTTCCTTTTTTTATTTTTTTTGAAAGAACGCACAGTAAATAAAGTTTAGCCATCAGACAGACTGTCAGGGGTTTTGTTTGTCCTGCCACAGGGCCAAAAGAAGCCCTACCACTAATGCAACATTGAAGAAGAAGTGATTGATTCGCATCGAAAAGTCAATGGATCAGCTGTGGCTTTTCACACACTGGATCAATCAGGCAAGTTTTTTGTTGGAGTCAACACTGCTGGCTTGCTGCTCAGGCTTTAAAACCCTTCATCAGGTTTGACCAATTAAAAAAAAAATGTATTTCTCATTGCAAAGTGGGCACTATTGTTAATTTATTAAGTTTGTCTTCTCAGTTAAGTTGGTAATAAGAAAATGACAAGTTATTATGTTTGAATCAGTGTTTCACCCTGGATTTATACAGGATATGTTTAATTCAGATTCAAACAGAAGCAAATGTGCTCGGGAAAATTTAGGAACATAATTTTGTTTTCTGCTCAACCAAAACATGCATTTATCTTAAAAATTTTGAATTAAATAATAAAATAGTCACCTTATAATGAGGTGTTTATGTGCTTTCAAATTTTGCATTACAAGTCACAAACTTTTTGTTTTTTCAACCAAGTATAAGTTTTATTTCAGGAATTAATTATAAGCCAAAAATGTAAATTCATTCAACCTTTATTTATACAGGCTAGCCTCGTTGAGTCACGAGGACTCATTTACAAGAGTAATGTACAAAAATAATGTCCATCCATCCATCCATCCATCCATCTTCTTCCGCTTATCCGGGGTCGGGTCGCGGGGGTAGCAGCCTAAGTAGGGAGGCCCAGACTTCCCTCTCCCCAGCCACTTGGAGCAGCTCCTCCGGGGGAATCCCAAGGCGTTCCCAGGCCAGCCGAGAAACATAGTCCCTCCAGCGCGTCCTGGGTCTTCCTCTGGGTCTCCTCCCGGTGGGACATGCCCGGAACACCTCACCAGGGAGGCGTCCAGGAGGCATCCTAACCAGATGCCCGAGCCACCTCAACTGGCTCCTCTCGATGTGGAGAAGCAGCGGCTCTACTCCGAGTCCCTCCCGGATGACTGAGCTTCTCACCCTATCTCTAAGGGAGAGTCCAGACACCCTGCGGAGAAAACTCATTTCAGCCGCTTGTATCCGAGATCTTGTTCTTTCGGTCATAACCCAAAGCTCATGACCATAGATGAGGGTGGGAACGTAGATCGATCGGTAAATTGAGAGCTTTGCCTTGACAAAAATAATGTCACCAATAAAATGCATACATTTTTATTGTATACACAAGTATAATATCTTTCAGGAGTCATCACAGTGAGTCATCCTCCTCCATCTCACTCTGTCCTCTGCAGCCTCTGTCCTCACTCCAACTACCTCCATGTCATCTCTAACTGCATCCATATATCTCCTCTTTGGTCTTCCTCTTTGTCTTTTTCCTGGCAGCTGCATTTCTAACATCCTTCTACCAATATACCCACTGTCCCTCCTCTGGACATGTCCAAACCATCTCAGTCTGGCCTCCCTAACTTTATCTCCCAGTTGTTCAACATGTGCTGTACCTCTGATGATCTCATTCCTGATCTTATCCATCCTTGTCACTCCTAAGGAGAACCTCAGCATCTTCATTTCTGCTACTTCCAGTTCTTTCTCCTGTCTTTTGTCAATGACACTGTCTCCAGACCATACAACATAGCTGGTCTCACCACTGTCTTGTAAACTTTTCCTTTGAACTTTACCGCTATTCTTTTTGTTAGAAATCACTCCTGAAACATCTCTCCATCCACTCCATCCTTAGCCTGGTTAAAACCAGACCCTTGTCCTTCACTTTGCTTCGTACTAGGGTCTGGACTTTCTCCATAGAGAACCGATTCTTGCTGGAGGCGTGGCCTCTGCTGAGGAACAAAACCATTGGATCTTAGAAAAATTTTGAACAGGGAAAAGCATTCTGCTCCCTCCCCCTCAGAGCCATATATGGCTGCTCCCCCGTGGTCTGTTGAACTTGACATCTGCTCCGCCTCCTGCAGCATTTTCTCTCGCTGCAGCCTGCCGCTGCATATTCTGTGTTTATATGTTAATAAAACGTTCTAAAAAAATAAAATAAAACCATGGATCGCTGGTCCAGCACACCAGAAGACCAGAAAATCTGATGGGACTCGGGCAGCAACGTAAAACCCGAGTTTAATTCTCTCGTGACAACCTGAGGCATTTCCTCATCAGCGGAGGGAGAGGAGGAGGAGGAGGAGGGAGGAGGGAGCGATCACTTGACTTTTGGCCAAAAAAACAAAAGAAAAAAAAAGAAAACTCCAGATAAGGGATTAAGAAAGGGAATTTAATACATTTGTGTCACATATAAAACAGTCCTGCATCGCTTTGAATGAGAACATGCGAATGCTCGCTGGCTGCGCGCTGGGACAGGTGGGGAAGTGGGTTAGGGGCCAAAAAATCTGCCCCTTCTGTTCTCTGATTGGTCCGGTCAAAAATCAGCCGGAGAAATCCTTCTCTATGGGAGAAGTCCCAGACTGAGCAGTGAAGGGAAATGAGAATTGAGCGGAGCTGTGCAAGAAGGCGAGGGCCAGGCTACTCCATCCTGCCTGGACTCTGCTTTTCACCTCTTTAACACTCTCCCCATTTTTCTGGACAGTGGACCCCAAGTCCTTGAAGTCCTACACCTTTGTGACCTCTGATCCTTGTAGCCTCCCTGTTCCACCGGCCTCCCTCTCATTCACACACGTATTCTGTCTTACTATGGCTGACTTTTATTCCTCTTCTTTCAAGGGCATACCTCCACCTCTCCAAGTTCTCTTCCACCTGTTCCCTGTTCTCACCACAGATCACAATGTCATCCGCAAACATCATTGTCCACGGGGACTGATTGACCTTGTCTGGTTCATCACCAGAGCAAACAAAAAGGGGCTCAGAACCAATCATTTATGCACTCCCACCTCCACCTTCAAGCTATCTGCCACTCCTACAGCACATCTCAACACTATCCTGCTGTTCTCATACATGTTCTGTACCAGTCTAATATACTTCTCTGCCACTCCAGATTTCCTCATACAACACAGCTCCTCTCTCTGCACCCTCTCAATTGCTTTTTCTAAATCCACAAAGAGACAATGAAGTTCTTTCTGACCCTCTCTGTACTTCATCTTCATCCTCAACAAAGATGGTGTTTGTCATGCTCATTCTTTGCATACATAACCATACCTCTTGTCTAAGTTAAATTTCCACAACTATCTCTCAGAATTTCATCACGTGTCTCATCAATTTAATTTCCCTGTAGTTGCTACAACTCTGTAGCTACATCACCCTTGTCCCTAAAAATGTATACCAGAACACTTCTCCTCCATTCCTCAAGCAGTTTTTCACTCTGAAATAATTGACACCAGCATTGTAAAGGCACTCAAGGCAAAATTATAGACTGGAAAATTTTAAAAAATCATTAATTAAAAAAAAAAAAAACTACAGGTAATTTGACACTTTTTTTTTTCAGATATATGCCAAACCTGTACTTACTAAACTTTTCCTACATTTAACAATTGCACTACATTTAAAATCATGTGCAAAAAAACTAGAAAGAAAATGAAAAACAGTCAAAAGGCAGATCTAAAAAAGCTAAGTCTGGTCCTCTGGACATTCAAAAAACAAAAAAACAAAACAAAGCAAAAAATTGTAGAAACGTTTCGTCTTTCGTCCGAAAGACTTCCTCAGTCTGAGGTGCTGGGTTCAGCTCAGTCTTATAAATAGCACCCTCTCACAGTGTTACACAACCAGTTGGCTGATGACAGCCTGAAACCAGCTGCTCACATGATCAAGGAGGACCATCAGCCTAACAATGGATCGTTAGCACCCTGATGGTTGTTTGCTATTCACAGAGGGCTGAGTGATACCAGCAAAAGGCAGAAGAAAAATGTTACTTTTTTTTTTTTTTTACTTTTTTTTTTGCACTTTACAATGTAAAATAAGTCCAGCCAGGTCAACACCAGAGCCCCATAACATCACATATTATACTCAAAACAAATGTTATCTTACCTTTGATACTATTTATACTTTCTGCTTGAGGGTAGCCTACTAACAGTTTCTAACAAAATGCTTCTTCCTGGGGTGGAGAGGTAAAATTCCTCACAGCTGCAGGATCTAACTTAAGTTTCACTTTCACTATCCAGGATCCACAGGTCCTTCTTCTTCTTTTGTGTTAGTTTCTTAATCACCATCATGGCTCCATTTTCTCCCATTCTTGCTCATTTACTTGATTATCGTCGACACAGAAATGTAGCTAGTGTTAATTTGTAAACGCTGTTTCTTTTTTCTCGATGGGCGGAGCTAAAGGCTTCCAATCAAACCAATCATCTCAAAACCAGGTGTTACACCATATTCTGTGACCACCATATATTGTGACCGTAGGGGGTGCTGTCGCATTTTTACACCATAATTTGCAATATGTGATAAACACTATCATATTCTGTGACCGTATATATTTTCATAATACTCATGATATTAGTGATCAGATGTTACTTTTTATTCCTTAGAGGAAGTAAAGACTCTACAGAAACAGTTTGGCTCAAGTATTTAATGTTTTTCTACAAGTTACAGTGTGGTCACAATACCTGATAAACACTATCATATTCTGGGACCGTTTATATTTTCATTCTTCTTCTTCTTCTTCTTCTTCTTTCGGCTTTTCCCTTTTCAGGGGTCGCCACAGCAAGTCATCCTCCTCCACCTCACTCTGTCATCTGCATCGTATGTCCTCACTCCAACTACCTCCATGTCCTCTAACTGCATCCATATATCTCCTCTTTGGCCTCCCTCTTTGTCTTTTTCCTGGCAGCTGCATTTCTAACATCCTTCTACCAATATACCCACTGTCCCTCCTCTGGACATGTCCAATCTCAGTCTGGCCTCCCTAACTTTATCTCCCAGTTGTTCAACATGGGCTGTACCTATATCTCCATTATACTTGTGATTTTAGTGGGCAGATGTTAATTTTTATTCTTTGGAAGAAGGAGGCTGACTCTCTCCTTCCAAAGAATAAAAAGTAAAATCTGATCACTAATATCATGACTATTATGGAAATATAGATGGTCACAGATAGTGTTTACCACAGCACGGTAGCACAACTGGTAGAGCTGCTGCCTCTCAGCGAGCAGGTCCCCGGTTCAAATCCCGGTCCGGGGACCTTTCTGGGTGGAGTTTGCATGTTCTCTCCGTGCATGCGTGGGTTTTCTCCGGGTGCTCCGGTTTCCTCCCACAGTCCAAAAACATGCATGTTAGGCTGATTGGTAACTCTAAATTGACCCTGGGTGTGAGTGAGACAGGTCCCTCTTGTAAATGAGTCCCCGTGGCTCAACGAGGATAGCCTGTATAAATAAAGGTTGAATGAATGAATGAATGAATGAATGAATGAATGATGTAAAAATGTGACAGCGCCCCCTACGGTCACAATATGGTGGTACAGAATATGGTGTAACTCCTTTTTTCAATCTGGGGGGGAAAATGAATGATAAAATTAAAAAATTAAAACCGCTGTGCCTGGTCAACCAATGCAGGAAAAACAATAGACAAATATTTTGCTAATTGTAGT